>PVKE010013505.1:0-36468 GCA_004027555.1 Craseonycteris thonglongyai | reverse complement strand
TCTCCCCTCCCTCTCTCCCTCCCCCCTCCTCCCCTTCCCTCAGGCAATCACCAAGTTATTGAGTGTGTCCATAGGTCTCTGTGTCTTTGTAACTTTCAGTTTTATATTCCACCTATAAGTGAGGTCATATTTTTCCGGATTCTTTCATTCTGACTTATTTCACTTAATAAGATGGTCTCTAGGTCCATCCATGTTGCCACAAATGACTGTAATTTATCATTTCTTATCGCTGAGTAGTATTCCATTGTGTAAATGCATTTTGTACTTTTCTGAGCACCTCTCTATTTAGTAGGCATGTTGTCCAATTCACCAATCGTTCAATAAAGTCAATCTTTAAATTTACTTGGTTGAATTTTTTTCTTTAACAACTCAATAAATAGATATTTATGCATTGGTGTGGCATAATTCTGTTCATGGGTATATATCCTAGAGAAATTCACTCACAAGGAGGGTACCTTATGTGGTGAAGTTGGCTAAGTGCCAGGCTGAGTGTCCGCTGTGGGTCAGCAGGTAGGTAAAATGTACCAGGGGCTCGTGAGCATTGGAAGCAACAAATGAAACATTCATCTAACAATCTTAGAAACTTGCAACTGGATAGAAAATAATGAACCAGATTAGATATATAACTTGGTCCCCTTATCTGAATTGAAGATATATATACACAAAAGAATGTCACATAGTATAAAACCAATACAAAAACACACGTAAAAGAGAAATTGGGGGAAGCTGGGATGGCTCAGTGGGTTAAGTGCTCAGTTTGCAGTCCCGGAGACCAAGGATTGAATCCCAGCTCTGGCCCAGGCGGACCCACATACTGAACTGGGTTGTACCCCCAGTTCAGTTCATGCCTGGGCCTATGCGAGAGGCTCCTGGCCCAGTTCCTGCCCAGCGCAGCCCCGCACCCACCTGTGGAGTGAAACTATATGGAAAACTAATGCTGTCAACTATGGAGACTGTTCTGGGCCCTCCCCCTTCTCTCTGTCTCTCTCTCTGTTAAAAAAAACAATGAAAATAAATCTTTAAAAAAAAAAAAGAGACAGAGAAATTGGAATCTAATGGGAAGAACTGCATGAGAAGTAAGGAGAGCAGAAAAGGGGGAGTCACTAGTAACAGAATGTATTTAATTACATATAACAAATAGGGTTCTGCAAAAAAAAAAAAAAATACTGAAAATGTGAATTAACTCAATGTATTTGCCCATTAGGTATGAAGAGCATAGCATATTTGAAGTCTCCCTTTGATTCACATAATCTAGTACAGATAAAAATAGATGGGGAAGCCAGGATGGCTCAGTGGGTTAAGTGATCTCTTTGCATCTCCAGGGACTGAGGATTGAAGCTCGGCCCTGGCCTATGCAGACCCATATGCTGGACTGAGGTGAGCTTCCCATGTGGGAGGCCCCCAGTTTAATTCTCACCCCCCAGTGTGGCCCCTGGCTCCAGAGGGTGTGCCTCCCATGAGGGAGGCCCCCAGCCCAACTCCCATCCTGCTAGGCCCCCGCCCACCTGTGTGGAATGAAACCATGTTGAAAACTGATGACATACAACTATGGAGACCACTCTGCCCCTCCCCTCCCCCCATCTTTTTGTCTCTCTCTTTCTCTCTCTGTCACTCTCTGTCTATCAAAAACAATAAAATAAATCTTAAATAAAAAAAAAATAGAAAATTACAATTTTAAGTAAGACATGGGACTCACTCCTACTTAATTACTCCTTTACTCATTTCCTTACCAGAATTAGGACCTGGAATCTCTATTCAGCTCCAACATGAACTATCTTTGTTGTCTTGCAAGGATCTAACCACTTAGAGACTCATCTCTAAAATGAGACAATTCTCTATGATATGCAAAGAGAATAGTCATGAGAAGTGTTATTTCCCTTGGTGTGCCTGTCAAGTAGAGAGGCTTTCTACAGTTAATGGAAATTGCCAGGAACTAACTGGCCCTGTCTTCTCAGTGACCTTCCTTCTCTTTCTCCCTTAATTTGATCAGGGAACCCCCTCCGTTCCTCCTAGAATGATGAGAATTTCTCCTTAATCCTATCAGACACTGAGGCAATTAGTAATACAAATGAGCATCAGTGGTGTCTTCGCAGACTCTGCTTTCAGATGTCTTTTACAACAGAGACAGTATAAATTTGGCACACTTTGTACCAGACAGTCATTCTCGTCTTTTAGACGAGATACACATTTCTGCCTGCGCAAGAAGCTGACGCTATGGAAGCCCATGCATCGAGCTGGGAAGACCAGTCCTAGATATGGGGATGTCCAGAGCCCACCCTGCCACGGGCCTGAACCAAGAACAGGCCTGGGGCTGGGTCGTGGATAACTTTCTTGAGCTGATCCGCAGTTTGTTCAAACACAGCCACTTCCGTGGGGAATGGAACTCTGGTGCCTGCCGGCTGCTGTGTCATGCTTGCACCTGGCATGTAGATGTTCCCACAGCTGAGAGAGGTCAGAAACATTATTGAGACCCACATGTCCAGGACCCATTGGCTAAAACAGAGATGGAATGACAGTCACCTCCAGAAGAGGCCAATGTGACAGACTCCACAGACCAGTAGGGTATGCACCACCAACCAGGGGTTACCAGAGGAGGTGGGCAGACACGTGGTCAGATGGCTGCCAGGAGCCCTGGTCACCCCAGAAACTGCTGAAAACTGAGGCTTAAAATAGGGTGAAACCTGGAAAGGAACCTCAGCCCTACACCGGGCCTTATCACTGTTGCCTTCAACCGATGTCCTGCACGAGCCTGAGACATCCCTGTGGGTCCTTTCCCTCTGCATGGACTTCGCTATGACAATACTCTGCATGCCTAGGAGCCCTGAAGTTTCTGTAGTGGAGAACATTATTTTGTTCTTCCTTTCCTGAATGAGTTAAAGATTTTTCAAGGAATAAAACTCTCCATGTGATAAATAATATGCTAAGGATATTTTGTTTAGGTCTACACAGAGTTGTCATGATTTCTGTCTTTTTGAAATTGTACACAAGGGTTAAAACTTGTCTCCTTATTCTCCTCCAGAGAAATTGATTTGAGGTGGGTGGAGTCAGGATTAGAAGCCTCATAGCTGGGCCTGGGGCAGAAAGAGAGCAGTGATTCAGGTAACTACTCATTAAAGTAAATGAAATGCAAATTAAAGCAATGAGATACATTTTTGTTTTGCATATGGCATATATTAAAGTTTTTCTTTACATCCTAGGTAAACACTTGGAAAGTAGTGATTTCCAAACACCACAGGTAAAAGTGAATTTGAAAGGATCATTGGAAAGACAATATGGTAATGTGCACTAAACATTGCAAGGTAAATACAGTACTTTTGACTCAGAAATTCCAATTCTTCTACAAAAAAAAAAAATAGTAAAACACTACAATTTCAGTAAAGGATTGGGAAAAAATAAAATACAGTATATCTGCATAATTCCAAACTATGAAGCCCTTAGAAATAAAGTGGAAAACATGATTTCTGAAAGATATCTAAGAGAATGAATATACTGTATGAGGAACAGATCACTAAGCCAGCTGGTAGCTGTAGCTTGAGAGTCTGAAGGGCGTGGTCTTAAGTTGAAGAAGAAAGCACAAAGTCTCACCTGCCCAGCTAGGGTTAGAGAAGGGCCAGGTTCTGGGATCCCTTACTACTTGGGCACTGGGGTACTTTGGCTTTTCTGGGTCCCATGCATCTACTGGTCTATAGCAATGACCTCTCCTGGGGCTGACTTTGATCCACTGTCGATCCCAAATGTCAGTTCCCAGCCAGGCTGCTCCAGGGAGCTTTCCAAATTGCATTTAGTGAAAAGATGGCCTCAGATATCCCTGCACACACAGAGTGTGCCTCCCACTAGAACTGGGGCATTTGACTGAGCCTGGGCTAAGCTCCAGACCCTGGTTTTTGCAGTGTGAGGGATGGAGGATAAACAGAGCTCCCATCTCTGGCATGCAGACATTCAAACCCTTGCAACAAGGCAGATGAAGCTCCAATCCTTCAGACCCCTAGAAGGTCAAAAAATATGGCTGGATCAAGAGAGAGAAGGATGCAATAGTCTTCCAGCTTTGTCACCAGAAACCAAGACCCTGAAAACTGGGTGTTGGTGTTAAAATTCGATGCAAATTGCTTTAGAAACTCTCACCTGGTTAGAGGACTCACATAAATATGCTCTTCTTGAATGATATTAAACAAAAACAAACTGAGTATGGTTTTGGACAGGTTTGGTTAATTGGGTATTGCTAGCATTAGATGGTCATAACAAGTTTGCTTCCATTTTCTGAGAGGCAAAAAGAAACAAAATACAAAAAACCCTACCAAGGATGGTTTTTTGTTGTTATTGTTGTCGCTGTTATTGTTGATTTTAAAGCATAGAGGTCAGCAACAGTTTTTAAAGACTTATTTTATTGTTTTTGACACAGAGACAGAGAGACAGAGAGAAGGGGAAGGGTCCAGAGCAGTCTCCATAGCTGTACGTCATCAGTTTTCAACATGGTTTCAGTCCATACAGGTAGGTGCAGGGACTCACAGGGCAGGAACTGGGCCTGGGGATTCCCACATGGGAGGCATGTCCTGGTGGGAACTGAACTGGGGGTAAGGATACGGGTCCAAATGGGCTGGGGCCTGGACCGGGACTGAATCCTCAGACCCTGGGGCTGCAAAGCAAGCATTCAACCCACTGAGCCATCCCAGCTTCCCCAGATGGTATTTTTCTTTATCAAAGACATCTTACCTTTTTTCAGCCCACGACTGGAGAATATTTGGTGTGCATTCATTCCATCTTCATTCATAAACATTTACCACGTGCCTATGTTATGATGCACAGTGTTCAAGACCCTAGAGATTAAGCAATCAACAAGCTGGAATGAGATCTGCCATAAAATGGGAGGAAAAAGACAGCAAACATGCCAGCTCTCAAGAATAAAACGATCAGAGATGTGGGGATGTACTTTCAGCATAAATCAGAATAGGTCACAGAGGAAGCCATGCAACATCTCAAGGAGGAGTTAACATCAAGAAAGAGCATCAAGTACAAGGGTTCTGAGTTTAGAAAAAGTATAATACAATCATGGACAGTGGGAAGGCAAACCGTGGCTTTCTGTGGCCCAAGTGGGAGCTTTCTGGACTTAAAAATCTTGGAGTCCTCTAAGAGGCCCAGCTGGCCTCCAGGCAGATATGATAAATAATTTGGAAAGAAATTGAAATTTTGATTTAGTTTCAATTGAATGGTTTAATTACTGACATTAAAAATGCTTAAATATAGCATAAAGCTAACTTGTGAGCTTTAGTTATTTTTTCGATCTATAAGGCAATAGTCATATCTATGTGACCCTTTGTGCCTACTGGTTTTGCTATTTGTGCAAATAGTCCCAATAAATGTGCTGGGCATGGAGGGAGGCATATATCTATACCTGTGTCTAATGGACTACGTAATTTGGATCTGAATACACCAGAGAGACAACTTAGGAAATGTCAAGTTCTAATTCATGTCTATTAAGTTATGACTGACCACAAATGAGACAATCGAGTAACTACAATCCAGAAATATAAGACAATATGTTTTCTAAATGCTTAGGGGAGAATGAATTTTGCAGAATTTCTGTTCTTTTAGCTCTAAGATAGCAAAATAAACTTATGTTGATAAAGCCTGGGGCTTACATGAAAACTAAAGTTGTTCTTTCCTGTATAATTTATCTTAAAGCAGAATTTTTGCTTAATTTTCAAGAATTATTTCCAAACCTATACCTATTTAACAAATAGAAAGCATTTTTAGATCAAAATTTCTTTAGACTTAGGGCAATCCCAGTTAGAATAAAAGCCAATTTAACCTTATTTAATGCAAAATGATTTTATTTTGCTAGTTTGGAAAGTTTTCTTATTTAATATATCTATAGAATATTAAGAATAGCCTAAAATTTTTGCCAATATTTTTTTTCCCCCTGCGAGTGATGATAGAAATTTAAGACAATTCTTGACCCATTTCAAAGTTTGAGTGTATAAGTTACCTTCTGTAACTGAATGTCAGTTAACAGAGCCATACATATTCCTCTTTTAATAACCAGGACCCAAAAAGGCAAATAATTTATTTTGGGATTTAGCTTATACAAAGAAAATATGAGAAGGCATCTACCTAATTTTTTATATTTAATTAGGTATAGAAACACCATGGTCAGGTACTACAAGTATAAAAGTCATAGCTGACATTCATGTCATAGAGATGAGATTATAATTTATAATTAAAAATATATTTTTTGTGATATTTGACTTTAATAATTTTTGTATGAATCATACATAGTCATATTTCACAATATGAAATCATTGGCAAAACCATAATTACTTTTACAGGTCAAGAAAATACTTATAATTCCAACTTTCAGCAATGAAACGATAAGGAAAAATACAGTAAGTTTTCATAACAGGAAATTCAAATCAAAACTTCTTAGTATTGACCTTAGAGAAACAAGGTAACAAAGCAAGACAATAGAAAACTACAGGCCAATATTCCTGATGAACATAGATGAACATAGAACTAAATTCAACAGCACATTAGAAAAATCATATACCATGATCAAGTGAGATTTATCTGAGATGCAATGATGTTTCAGTATAAACAAAGCAATAAATGTCAAACACCATATAAACAGAAAGAAGAATAAAAATCATGCCATCATCTAAATAGATGCATGAAAAGCATTTGACAAAATTCACCCTACATTCATAATAAAAAAAAACCCTCAACAAATTAGATAGGGAAGAAATATACTTCATCATACATAATAAAAGGCCATATATGACAAACCCACAGCTCACAACTAAAAAGACAAGAAAAAAAAAAGTTCAAATACGTGAAAATGACCCAATAAATTATGGACTGGTGAGACATGTAGCCAAAGGATTATTAAGGGAGATCAAACTTGTGCTTGAAGATGTGTTCACACTTTCTTCCTAACCTTCTCAGATGATATGACCCTATACATCAGCTGAGCTCTTATGTTCACACCATTTTTTTCCAGGACAGAATAGAAAATAAAATTGAAGAGCAAAATATTGGAAATGATTCTTTAAGGAGGCTTTCACAAGCACTGGAAACTGGTAAAATTTTTATTTAAAAATAGCAGTGTAATTTTGGATTGTGTAAATTCCATATTCTGTAATAATTCATTTCCTTCCTCAGTCAGCAGTTACTATTTAGGGGAGCAGAAAGGAACTCATACATTTCTTTGCAAAGTTTTGAAGAAAAGGCACGTTGGCATGATGGTTTGCTAGCAAGTCGTTGCCTAGGGATGGGGCCCTCACATAATAAGGGACGCCACCCTCTTATTACAATTCAAGCATCCGCTCACTGTTCACACCTGGAGAGATCCATCTTTGCCACATGGCCCTGTAATGCTGAAGCTAGCTAGTGTCTTGGGATCACCACAGAAGTACCCCCAATAATCACTGTTCAGTTGAGGCTGCTGTCAGGATAATCCATTCTCCAGACACCTAGAGTCCACTTACAGAGATCCTTAGTACTTTTGGTTTCTAAATTTACCTCTTATGTCTCCAGATTTTGATCTGCTGTGGGATGCAGGCTCATTTCTTTGGGTTTGGCTGTGGGCATGGGCTCTTATGAAGTCACGTTACTATTTCTTCAACATCTTACTAGATATGTGCCACACACACAAAAAAGTAGATCAAACACATTGTTAAGGCAGTCATTAGCTTTGTGACTGTGGATAAGTCTCTCCAGGTGGGACAGTGAGTGTGGACCTTATGTTGTGCAGAGTGGGCAGTGCCCAGGCGACTATAGTACACATAGGTGTGGACCTCCCCAATGGGGAGCCACATTGCCCAGATAAACACTTGTTGAGCAGTGCTCATGCCAACAAATTAAATTCTCCACGTCTACATTTCCTTACCTATAAAATGCACTTAATAATAATACAAATTTAATAAATAAAAATGTAAACCTCTTTGCACAATGCCTATCATATAGTGAACTTCTCTTAAAGATTTATTTTTATTGTTTTTGACAGAGACAGAGGGATACAGAGACAGAGACAAAGAGAAGGGGGAGGGCCCATAACAGTCTCCATAGTTGCACATCATTGGTTTTTTCACATAGTTTCATTCCATAGGTGGGCGTGGGGCTGCACAGGGCAGGAACTGGGCCAGGGCCTCACCCCAGTGAGAACCAAACTGAGGGAACTCCCCATTTCAGCATATGAGTCCGCACAGGCCGGGGCTGGTATTTGATCCTCAGTCCCCGGGGCTGCAAAGCGAGTGCTTAACCCACTGAGCCATCCTGGCTTCCCCATATAGTCAACTTTTAAAAAATTTATTTTATTTGATTGTTTGAGAGGTGAGAGAGGGAGAGAGCCCAGAGCAATGTCCATAGTTGTACATGATTAGTTGTGACATGGTTTCATTTCACACAGGTGGATGTGGGGCCGCCCAGTGCAAGAACCGAACTGGGGCCCTCCTGCATGGAAGACAAGAACTTTTGCCACTGAGCCATCCCAGCAGTTACCAGTTGTGCTGCAGTTCAGCATGTGGGGTTGCATGAGCTGGGGTGGGGACTCGAACCCCAGACCTCTTGGATTTCGAGGCAAGTGCTCAACCGCTGAGCTATCCTGGCATCCCCTCATATAGTAAACTTGTAACAAATATTGACTGTTATAATATTAAAGGTACAATGAATAGATATTACAACCCTTTTATTTATTTTCTTTAATATTTTATTAACTTTATTGGGGTGACGGTTAGAAAAATTATATAGATTTCAAGTGTACAATTCTATAACACATCATCTGTATATTGCATTGTGTGATCACTGCCCAAAGTCAATTCTCCTTCCATTGACATATAGTTGACTCCCTTTACCCTCTTCTACCACCCCCTCATTTCTCCTTACCCTCTGGTAACCACTAAACTGTTGTCTGTGTCCTTTGTCTGGTTCATTGGTTGCTTTGCTTTATATCCCACGTATGAATGAAGTCATGTGATTCTCAACTTCTGTGTGACTTATTTTGCTTAGCACAATAATCTCAACATCCATCCATGTTATTGCAAATGGCAGCATTTCATCTTGCTTGTGGCTGAATATTTCATTCTCTATATATGCAACATCTTTTTTAAAAACTATAGTTTCAGGTGTACAAAACAACACAGTGATTAGACATTTATATACCTCACACATTGATAACCCCAATAGGACTATTACCCATCTGACACCGTACATAGTTATTACAATATTATAGACCATAGTCCCTAACCCCATGACTACTTTTTAAAATTATAGTTGGCATTCAATATTATTTTATATTTGTTTCGGGTGAATAGCGTCGTGGTTAGACATTTATATAATTTATGAAGTGATCCTCCCGAGAAGTCTCGTATCCACCTGACACTCTACATAGTTTTTACAATATTATTGACTATATTCTGTCATACTCTACTTTCTACCCCCATGACTATTTTGTAACTATTTTGTACTTAATCCCTTCACCTTTTTCAACAAGGCCCCCAAAGCCCTCCCATCTGGCAATCATCAGTTTGTTTTCTATATCTATGACTCTGTTTATGTTTTGTGTGTTTATCTTTGTTCTTTAGATTCCACATAAAAGTGAGATTATATGTTATTTGTCTTTCTTCGTTTGACTTATTTCACTTAACATAATACCCTCTAAGTCCTTCCATGTTGTTGCAAATGACAACATTTCATTCATTCATTATTTTTTGTTAATATATTTTTCATTGGTTTTTTGTTTTTGTTTTTGACAGAGAGACAGACAGAGACAGAGAGAAGGGGCAGGCCCAGAGCAGTCTCCACATTTGTATGGGGCAGGGCTGCACAGGGTAGGAACCAGGCCTTGAGCCTCCCTCATGGGAAGCTCTCCTCCGCAAGAACTGAACTGGGGGCACACCCAGTTCAGCACAGGGGTCTGCATGGGCCAGGGCCAGGATTAGATCCTCAGACCCCCTGGCTGCTAAAAAGCATTCAACCCACTGGGCCATCGCGGCATCCCCATTTTCATTCTTTCTTACGACAGAGTAACATTCCATTGTATATGTGTACCACAACTTCTTTATTCAATCATCTACTGATGGACATTTTGATTGTTTCATATACTAGCTATTGCAAATAGCACTGCTATAAACATAGGGGTGTATATGTGTTTTTTAATTAGTGTTTTGATGTCTTTGGATAAATACCCAGGAGTGGGATTGTTGAGTTATAAAGTAATTCTATTTTTCACTTTTTGAGGAAACTCCGTAACGTTTTCCATAGTGGCTGCACTAATTGGCAATGCATTGACAGTGCGCAAGGGCTCCCTTTTCTCCACGTCATTGCCAATACTTGTTGTTTGTTAATTTATTGATGATGGCCATTCTGACAGGTGTGAGATGACATATGTCATTGTGGTTTTTCTTTGAATTTCTCTGACAATTAGTGACATTGAGCACTTTTTTATATATCTATTTGCCATCTGTATGTCCTCTTCGGAGAAATGTCTATTCAAGTCCTCTGCCCATTTCTTAATTAGATTGTTTGTTTTCTTGGTGTTGAGTTGTATGAGTTTTTCATAAATTTTGGATATTAACCCCTTATCAGATGTGTCTTTGCAAATATCTTTTCCCTTTCAGTAGGATGTCTTTTTGATTTGTTGATGGTTTTCTTTGTTATGCAAAACCTTTTTAATTTGATGTGGTCCCATTTGTTTATTTTTTCTTTTGTTTCTTTTGCCTGAGAAGATACATCAGTAAAAATATTAGTAAGGGCAATGTCTGAGAGTTTACTGACTATGTTTTCTTCTAGGAGTTTTATGCCTTCAGGTCTTCCTTTTGTTTTTTTGTTTTTGTTTTTGTTTTTTTGACAGAGAGAGACAGAGACAGAACAGACAGACAGAGATGGGAGAGGGCCCAGAACAGTCGCCATAGTTATACATCATTAGGTTTTTGACATATTTCATTCCACAAAAGTGGGTGGGAGCTGCACAGGGCGGGAATCAGGCTGGAGGCTTCCCACATGGGAGGCATGTTCCCGAGAGCCAGGGGCAGAACCAAGGGCCTCCCACATGAGAAGCTCACCCTGGAAGGAACTGAACTGGACCCCCCATGTGGGAAGCACACCACAGTTCAGCATATGGGTCTGAATGGGCTGTGGCTGGGCACAGGACTCAATCCTTGGACCCTGGGACTCCAAAGTGAGTGCTCAACCCACTGAGCCATCCTGGCTTCCCCATGTCACATTTAAATCTTTAATCCATTTTGAGTTCATTCTTGCATGTGGAGTAAGAAGGTGGTTCAGTTTAATTTTTTTTTTTTTTTTTTTGCATGTATCCATTCAGTTTCCTCAGCACCATTTATGGACTAGACTGTCATTACCCGGGGTATTCTTGCTTTCTTTGTCATAGAGTACATGACCACATAGGCATGGATTGACTTCTGGGCTCTCTATTCTATGCCATTCATCTATGTGTCTGTTTTAATGACAATACTATGCTGTTTTGATTACTATGGTTTTGTGGGACACTTTGATATCAGGTAGTGTGATACCTCCAGCTTTGTTCTTTCTCAAGAATGCTGTAGCTATTCAGAGTCTTTTATGGTTCCATATAAACTTTAGGATTATATGTTCAAGTTCTGTGGAAAATGCCATTAGTATTTTGATAAGAATTGCATTGAATCTACAGCTTGCTTTGGATAATATAGGCACTTCAACTATATTAATTTCTCCTATCTATGAGCATGCATGTGCTTCCATTTATTTGTATCTTTAATTTCTCCTTTCAATAGCTTATAATTTTGAGTATAGTTCTTTTACTTCCTTGGTTAAATTTATTCCTAGTTTTTTTTTGTTTTCTTGTTTTCTTGTTTTTGTTTGTTTTTTGATGCAATTGCAAATGGGATAGTTTTCTTGATTTCTCTTTCTGATAGTTTGTTATTGATATACAAAAATGCAATCAAATTACCTCCGAAGTCATCCGGTCCAGGACTTTTATTTGTTGGGAGTTTCTTGATTACTGATTCAATTTTATCACTAGTCATCAGTTGTTTTAGATTTTCTGTTTCTTCTCCATTCATCCTTGAAACATTGCTGCTTCTAGGAATTATCCATTGCTTTCAGATTGTCCAATTTAGTGATGTATAATAGCTCATAGTATTTTCTTAATTCTTTTGTATTTCTGTGGTATCCATTGTCTCTCTTTTTTTTTTTTAATTTCTGATTATATTTATTTGGGTCCTCTCTTTCTTACTTTCTCAAAATCTGGTTAAAGATTTATAACTATTCAAAGAACCAGCTCTTGGTTTAATTGATCTTTGGTACCTGTTTATTTCATTTTATATTTTTAGCTTCTATTTTGTTTATTTCCACTTTAATCTTTATTATTTTTTTTCTTGTATTGCTTTGGGCTTTATTTGTTGTTCTTTTTCCAGTTACCTTATGTGTAAAGTTAAATTGGTTATTTGAGATTTTTCTTGTTTCTTGAGGTAGGCCTGCATTGCTATGAATTTTTTTCTTAGGACTACTTTCACTGTGACCCATAGATTTTGAGTCATGTTTTCATTTTTGTATATTTCAAGTTATCTTTTAATTTCTTCCTTAATCTCATTGTTAACACATTCATTGTTTAGGAGTATGTTATTTAGCCTCCATGTGTTTACGTGTTTTTCAATTTTCTTTTGTAAATTAATGCTAGTTTCATACTATCATGGTCAGAGAAGATGCATAATATAATTTCAATCTTAAATTTTTTGAGACTTGTTTTGTGGCTTAGCACGTGCTCTATCTTTGAAAAAAAATATTGTTTTGCTGCTTAGGGGTGATACCACATCTTCTTTATCCAATTAGCTATCAAAGGACACCTCAGTTGTTTCAATGTCTTGGTCACCATGAATAGTGCTGCAGTAAACATAAGGGTACCTATATTTTCACAGATAAATGATTTCAGATTCTTGGCATATATACCTAGAAGAGGGATTGCTGGATCATATGGCAATTCTATTCTTAATTTTTTGAAGAACGTTCATACTGTTTTAAATAGTGGTTGTACCAATTCTCATCAGCAGTGTATGAGGGTTCCTTTTTCTCCACAACCTCTCCAACAATTGTCATTATTTGTCTTGTTAATAATAGCCATTCTATCAGGTGATGTCCCACTATGATTTTGATGTGCATTTTTCTAATCGTTAGTGAACTGGAGCATCTTTTCATTTCATATATATGTTGACCATCTGTATGTCTTCTTGTGAGAAGTGTTTGTTCAGATCCTCTGCCCATTTTTAAATTTGGTTTTGTTGTTGTTCCTGTTGTTGAGTGGTATGAGTTCTTTATGTATTTTGGATATTAGCCCCCTTATTGGAGGTGCTATTTGCAAATATCTCTCCCATTCTGTTGGTTGCCTCTTTGTTTTATTAATGGTTTCTTTGGCTGTGCAGAAGCTTTTTAGTTTGATATGGTTTCATTTGCTTATTTTTGGTTTTATTTCCCTTGCCTTTAAGGTCAACTTCCTAAAATTCTCTCTAAACCCAAGTTCCATAAGTTTGGTATGTATGCTCTCTTTTATGCAATTTATTGTTTCAGGTCTTGTCCTTAGGTCTTTTTTTTTTTTTAAAGATTTATTTTATTGATTTTTGACAGAGAGAAACAGAGACAGAGAGACAGAGAGAAGGGGGAGGGCCCAGAACAGTCTCCATAGTTGACATTAGTGTTCCATATAGTTTCACTCCACAGGTGGGCACAGGGCTGCGCAGGGCATGTGGGTCCGCATGGGCCGGGGCCGGGACTCGATCCTCGGTCCCCGGGGCTTCAAAGCGAGCGCTTAACCCGCCGAGCCATCCCAGCTTTCCCGTCCTTAGGTCTTTAATCCATTCTGAGTTAATTTTGGTGTATGGGGACAGAGAGCAGTCTGGTTTCATTCTTTTCCATGTGGCTTTCCAGTTTTCCTAGCACTATTAACTGAAGAGGCTTTCTTTTCCTCATAGTATGTTCTAACTCTTTTTTCAAAAAGTTATTTGCCCATATATATGTGGGTATATTTTTGGGTTCTCAGTCAATTTAATTGGTCTCAGTGTCTGCTTTTCTGCGAATACTGTGCTATTTTGATGGTTGTTACTTTGTAGTATAATTTGAAGTCAGGGAGTGTGATCCCTCCAGCCTTGTTTCATTTTCTCAGGATTGCTTTGGCTATACGGGGTCTTTTGTGATTCCATACAAACCTGATGATTTTTTTGTTCTATTTCTTTTAAAAATGCCATTGAGATTTTGATGGGAATTCCATTAAATCTGTATATGGCCTTGGGTAATACAACCATTTTAACTATGTTGATTCTTCCAATCCATGAACATGAACTATCTTTCCATGTCTTGTGTCTTCCTCAATTTCTTTTAGTAAAGTCTCATAGCTTTCATTGCAAAGGTCCTTCACATCCTTTGTTAAGTTTATTCCTAGGTATTTCATTCTTTTAGTTGCAATTACAAAAGTAATTTTTTTTTTAATTTCTTCTGAAATTTTATTCTTAGTATATATGAACACAATGGATTTTTGTACATTGATTCTGTATCCTGCAACTTTACCATATTGATTCACTGTTTACAATAGTGTTTTGGTGGTGTCTTTAGCATTTTCTCTGTAAAGAATCATGTTGTCTGCAAAAAGTGACAATTTGACTTTGTCATTCTCAGTTTGGATGCCTCTTATTTCTTTCTTTTGCTTGATTGCTCTGGCTAGGATTTCCAATATTATGTTGCATAACAATGGCGAGAGGGACATCTTTGTCTTGTATCTGCTCCTGGAGGAAAAGTTTTCAGTGTTTCACCATTAAGTATGTTATTAGTTGAGGGTTTGCCGTATATGGTCTTTATTATGTTGAGATACTTTCTTTCTATGTTCATTTTTCTTAAGTGTTTTAATCATAACTTAATATTGGATATTGTTAAATACTTTCTCTGCATTTTTATATGATCATATGATTTTTATTTTATTTTGTTTATATGGTGTATCCTATTGATTGATTTGTGTAGGTTGAAACATCCTTGCAGCCCTGGAATAAACCTCACTTGATTGAGATGTCTAATCTTTTTAAAGTATTGTTGTATTCCATTTGCTAGTATTTTATTTAGGGTTTTTGTATGTGTATTCATCAGCAATATTGGTCTGTAGTGTGTGTGTGTGTGTGTGTGTGTGTGTGTGTGTGTGTTATCCTCACCAGGTTTTGGTATCAGGGTAATGTTGGCCTCATAAAATGAGATAGGAAGCATTACCTCCTCTCAATTTTTTGGAAGAGTTTGATAAGGACAGGTATTTAATCATCTTTGAAATTTGGTGGAATTCACTACTGAAGCTGCCTGATCCTGGACTTTCGCTTTTGGTGTTGTTTTTATGATTGTTTCAATTTTCTTACTGTCAATTGATCTATTTTGATTTTCAAGTTCTTCATGATTCCCTCTACAAAGGTTATACATTTCTAAGAATTTGTCCATTGCTTCTAGGTTAATACATTTGGTGGCATATATTCTTTCGTGGTATTCTTACAAAATATTGTCTTTGCTCTAAACCTCAGGCAAAACAGGACAGGAGAGGTTAGGTAACTAGCTGAATGTCGTGTATATGGAAATAATGAACCAAACTGTACCCAAACAGTTTGCATCTTGATCCCTAGACTGTGACCCCTCCCCATTATACATGTTGACTGAAATTCTGAAGACACTTTGACTTAGAAATTGACAAGTAGAGATGCAGATTGTGACTCTGACTTCTGTCACTGACCAGCCATGTGATTGTATGAAAAGATAGCCACATCTCACTCTAGTCATCTGGGTAACACCTAATGGTACATATGTTCCAGGCAGAAACGCCATAAAAATCAACAGACATAAAATTACCTAAAAGAGTCAGGTGGGTAGGATGTTTTCTTCTGGTTTTGTTTTGTTGTTGTTTTTTGTTTCTTTGTTTGTTTGTTTTAAAAAGATAACCTTCCAACTCAACAAAATCAATTCAACCGTGAATCACTCCATCCAAGAAGATTGAATTTTCTCCCTTAATCTCATCAGGTCTCGATTTGGGAAGCAACTTACACCTGGAGAAGACGTCACCACCCAGCCTTAATACCCTCAGATTGGACGTCTAAGAACCCAGAGGAGTATAAATTGCGGGGAAGAAATTCCTGACAACCTTTCTTCCTCTCAGCCGCAGAAGCGATGGAACAGAACTTCCCTAGCTGTGTGCGCGAGGCCTGGGATTCCATAGAGGACTCGCAGGCACCAAAGACACCTCCAACCTTGAGCTCTGAGGACTCCGGGGTCTGGTCGCTCCCTTTATACCCTAAGCTGGGTCACCAGACTTGGGACGACCAGGACTTCAACCGGGAACTACATTCTGCTCCCTGCGGGCTTCTGCACCGGTACTGCCTGCAACACCGGCCCAGAACACAGAACGCCCCCAGCCGGGGCGCAGAGCCACCCGCCCCGAAGCCGACACCCGAGACCCAGGAGACACAGCCGCCTGCAGGACAGGTCGCTGCCACCCAGAAGCCTGGCCAACGCTCGCCCCACAGCCTCCCTCCACTTGTCTCCAGGCATCGGAGACTGACAAGTGGAACCCGGCACCGCCGGCGGACCCCCGCGAAGCATCGCTTCCAGTTGCCACCACCTGACGCTCGAAGGCTGGCGGCAGCGGATCTGACACACTGAGGTCAGGAAGACCACCGGCTGCCCTGGCTGCCTTTGGCTCCCACAAGTCCTTAGATGTCTTCCAAGACCCCTTCGCTGGATGGAGCCCTGCGCCAAATGTTATGACAGCAACACGTCTCAGTTTCACAATCATGTAAGAAGTTTGCCTCTGTAGACATTGGTGAAGCTTTCTTTCGCTTACCTAATAAATTATACAAAAATGCCAACCCTTCTCTGTCCTGCGTGTTCTGGCTTCGGCTGTTGGGGAAGGAGGAGGACGCCTGACTTTGGGTGCCCTGGGGAGCTGGGGTTTCCTGCACACAACCAGCGGCCAGGAACCCAGCATAGTCAGTCGTCAAGCTGGGTCACATGTTCTGGGTCTCCAAGAGTCCAGCAGAGGGGTAGCCAGCAGCCCCAAGGGCTCCACTTAGTCCAGGAAGCTTCTGTTCCCTCACCCTGGCCCTTTTCCCCTTGGAGTATATCTCAGTGGCCTTTCTGTCATCTTTGCATCACTCTGTTGCCTTCCCTGCATGTTGCCACTCCAAAACTCACCTACAAGTTTTGGCCTCCTATGGCCCACAGTTTCTGTCTGTCTCAGGCGCTTTTCTGGACCCATGCCTTCTAACTGGCTCTCCATACATCTGATTTCCAGCACACACAACAGAGCTGCCCCATGCAAGCCGGCTGGGGTGGGGTGGGGTGGGAAGGCCTTGGAGCCAAGGATGGACATCAGCAATCAGGGACTGATTACAGTGTGGGCTTCCTGTGTCTGGATTCTGAAGTAGGCATGCTAGCTTCCAATACTAACTCCAAACTGGTGACTGTCCAAGGCTCCTGCTATGACTGATATAGAACAAAAATGCCACTGAGTACATTTAAAGAACGAATACGCTTTATTAAAAGATTGAGGAATCAGGCGACAGCATCCCATCTAGCAATTAGAAGGGCATTTCATTGGGTTGTACAGAACAGAAAGTTTTTATAGGAAGATGGGTGTGGCAGGAGAGTTCCTAGAAAAAGAAAAGCAAAGATTATTTTTAGAGCAGGACAAGGTCTTTGGGTGTGTGGGAGGAGGGAGAACACCAAGGCTTTTACCAAGCAGATTGCTTCTTTTTTCTTTGGGGAACGGAGGGTGGGTGTGCATGCCACAGATTACCTTACTGATGCTTGACCAGAAAATTCAAGACTGGTTGATTAAGATTCTATTACTGGGGGAAAGCCGGGACGGCTCAGCGGGTTGAGCGCTCGCTTTGAGGCCAGGAGGACTGAGGATCAAGTCCCGTTCCGGCCCAGGCGGACCCACATGCTGAACTGGGGAGTTCCCACAGTTCGGTTCTCTAGCTGTCTCTGTCTCTGTCTCTCTCTCTATCTGTCAAAAGTAAAATAGAAATAAATATGCACTGAAGATAAAATAATTACTCTCTATAAATATAAAAAGATATATATAAAAAAAAAGATTCTATTACTGGGAGAGCGCCCCCTCTGCTGACCCCATTTAGTATCTTCAGGTTGACATTTAACAGTACAGTGATTGGCAGTGATAGGCTCCTTCTTACCCATTTGCAATCTGCTCCTTATACCTATTTGCAATTCCCTTAGTGGCATTAGACCTTGCTTCTTCTGTTACAAGTTACACCCAGTTGTTGCTTACTTCCTGTTGGCACCGTCCACTCCTAGGTTCAAAGAAAGTATGGAGAATATTACTTGATCTGAGTACTTCATTGAGGGAGCAGCAAATGTTCTTGACCAGATGCTTCAAAGCCAAGTCTAGCATGAAGCTCAAATGCAAGAAATTTCAGGATAGCTAATAAATTGATTGGTAATCACAATGGAGGTTTCCAGACAGCACAATTTGCTTAAAAGTAATTGTCCTTTATCATTTGGGGAAAATTCTTATTTTTAAGATTATCAGAGGCTTTTCAAGAAATAACTGAAGTTTTGTTAATAGTCATGAAATATGCTAGATCTGGTTTTCATAAAAAGGATTAAGTGGCTGTCCCTTGGGATTATTTTCAAGTTTACTCTATTTTATTTGAAATATGAATATTTATATTATTGTGTGAAAACATTTAAAATATTTGAAAAACTATTTTCTTAAAATATTTAAGTTGTAATCTATTTTTAAAAAAGATTTATTTTATTGATTTTGACAGACAGAGACAGAGACAGGGAAAGACAGAGAGAAGGGGAGGGCCCAGAGCAGTTTCCATAGTTGACAGCATTAGTTTTCCATATAGTTTCACTCCACAGGTGGGCGTGGGGCTGCACAGGGCAGGAACTGGGCCAGGAGCTTCCCACAGAGGCCCCAGCAAGAACTGAACTGGAGGCACACCCCAGTTCAGTATATGGGTCCGCATGGGCCGGGGCCAGGACTCGATCCTCGGTCCCCGGGGCTTTAAAGCCAGCACTTAACACGCTGAGCCATCCCAGCTTTCCCTTGTAGTCTATTTTATATTTTAAACATTGTTTCCATTTCTTAAATTTTAGAATTATTTACAATTTTTTTTGTTTCTCCTATTTTTTTTTTTTGGATTATCTATTTCATGTACTTTTAATTTGTTAATACTTTCTTTTTAAAAAAAATTTTTTTTTTTATTAATTTTTATTTTTGACAGAGAGAGAGAGAGAGAGAGAGAGATACAGAGACAGAGAGAGAACTGAACTGGGGGAGCTCCCAGTTCAGCGTATGGTTCCGCACGGGCCGGGGCCAGGATTCGATCCCTGGTCCCCGGCGCTGCAAAGTGAACACTTAACCCACTGAGCCATCCCGGCTTCCCCAATACTTTCTTTTTATTAATAAAAACTTTGATAAAATAAGGACATGAATATAGAAGACAAAATGTTAAATCAAATAGTTAGAAATATAGTAAAGTAAAATTTCAAAAAAAGTAACAACTTCTAAAAACTTTAAACACATGTAAATAAAACATAAGCAGTTGTATAATTTTTTAGTAAATTAAGTTAAATGGACAATAAAATAAATAGAAAATTAAAATTAAATTAAAATTAAGATGTTTAAATTTTAAACAAAGTGCACAAAATTAATTTAATAAGTAAAAAAACTTTAATCTAAAATTAAAATTAACTAAGTATATTAAATTAATGCCCCAAATTTAAAATGTCTCTACAACTAAGTTTAGAAACCATTCGAAAAATAAAATAACTGCATTTAATTAATTAAAAATAACAAAATAAATTGCTTAGTTAAATATTTCTATAATCAGAAAACTGGAAATAAAAATATATGCTTACATTAATTTTAAAAAAATTAAAAGATTATATCAGGATGAGTTAAAATTGAAAATTAGATTTATTAATATTTTTATAATTACAACTAAAATAAATAAGAAAAAGAAAACAAATGCAAATGTAAATGAATATATTGATAAAATTTTAAAATAAAAGTAACTACTCAATAAAACATTTAAATTATGAATTAAAGATAAAAGTAAAACAGAATCTTTTAAAGTAACTAATATTAAATTTTTAATAAAGTTCTAGAAAACAAAATAGGACCTTATAAAGAAAACCTTTCTATTTATAATAGTATAAATTATACAATTCTTATATGACTTTATTACATTAAGAATTAATTACACATAAATATTATATTATAAAAATATTAAAATAATTTACAAATAAAATTACTGTGACCAAAAATTAAGTAAATTTAATTGCCTAAAACTGGAAATAAAAATTTAAGTAGGTTGTAACCTTTTAAATTAAATGTTTTAAATTATTTTAATATAATTAATAAATTAATAAAAATGAATACATAAAATAATAAATGAATGACTGAATAAAAATGTAAATAAATTAAAACTATAATTAATAAAAACACATAAAACAAATTCATGTTAAATTAATTAACATGATTAGGTTAACATATGATTAGGTTAACATATGATAAACTGGAAAAACAATAAAATTTTTAAAATACAAGCTAAAGTATAGAAAGTAATTATATTTTATAGTATGACTTAATACAGTATTTTTAAAATATGGGTAAATAGCATTAAATATACTATAAATAAGTAAATTTAATGATTAAAAATAAATAAATATTAATAATAGAATTACCTAAACATTTTCATATAAAATAAATAATACATTTTTATACAGGTAAATAATAAATATCAAATATTTTAATTAATTATATAAATATATAATTTCATTAACTATGGGTAAATAAATTAATATATATCATAATAACAAATATAAGTTTATGTAAATAATAAACAATATAAATAGTAAATAAAATGAAATAAGCAACAGTAATCGCCATAAAATCAATAAATGATACAATTTAATTTTATTATTATTTATTTATTTTTTTTTTTAATTTATATTGTTAAATTTAATGGGGTGACCTTGGTCAGTAACAATTAGATACTTTCCAGATGTACAAGTCCACATCACCCATGCATCGCATCATGTGACAATTTAATTTTAAATAGTTGTAAGTAAAATCTATCTTATGTTAGAACAATATAAAATTATATGAATGGATTACATTAGAATCTTATATACGATTTTATTCGCATATTATAATGGTTTCAATTAATGTCATTCGTTTGACCGTCCAGAGATGGCGTTGCATCCAGGGAACTCTGGCGGTTCCTTTTCCCCAGGTGTTGCCCCACGACCGACTGCTCCGTTTTAAGAGCAGGTAGTGGCTCAGTGGCAGCGCAGTCATTCGTTCCGAAAACGAAATTGGTCTTCAGCAACAGCCCAGCTCCGGGAGCCCTGCCAGCACGTGCCGGGGTCCGGCGCCGCTGAAGTCCTACGGTTTCCCTTCAGCGACGTCGTTCCACCAGCGCTGGAACGCGATGGCTGCAGGATGATTGCTCAGCAGGCTGGCCAGACTTCCCTCTTCAAAAGGGACAAAACCACTGTTCTAGGGCCCGTGTAAAGGGTGCTACTACTGACAGGTTACAGAAAATCACCGGACCCACTGAAATACGGAACTGCTAGAGAGCAGAGAGAGCCCAACCACCATGCCAACAGAAACAAATAGCAAGAGAAAAACCCGAAAGTGATTGGAAACAGAGTTCACGGGACAGACAGTAACCCTGCGAAGCGCAGAGGGAGCCGAGCGGCTCAGAGACCGCAAGGGACCGGGTTCTACGAGAAACAGCGTCACCAGGCAGACGTAGCATTTCAACACGAACACAGCACACCGCGTGAAACCGAAAGCAACATGTTTTGTTTTAATCTCAACATTTTTTTTAATTGTTAAATTTATTGGGGACATTAAATTGGTTGGTAACAATTAGATTGTTCCCAGATGTACAAATCTACGACTTCACCTTTGTATTGTATCCTGTGCTCACCGCCCAGATTCAGCTCTCCTTCCATCACCACATTTCTGCGCACAGTGGTTTTTAAAGCGGACAGAAACCAGTGCAGGTAACGCCGGTGTTTCCAATCTCAGGTTTAAAACTCGCAGCGCAGAGCGCATCGCGCCGCTGTTTGGTATCACCGCGGTTTCCAGGGGTACGCACGGGACGCCAGAGTCTCCGCGACGCAGGGTGCCCTGGCGGTGTCCGAGATGCTCAACCCCCTCTGCGCTTCGTAGGGCGAGTTCTCCCGCGTGTTTGCTTGAGGTTCCGTTCCTGGTCGGCGCCTCTGTCGCTACGATCGATCGTTTCCATCGCGACGATGGTCGGGAGCCCCCATCCCGCAATCACCTACACAGCTCTTTGGCGTTTTTGTATTTCCCTGGGTCGACTAGTGTTCGGGGATCGCTCACGGGTAGCGGCCGCCGCCGGTGTGACGATGTCTGTGGGCGGTCGCCCCGCTTGGAAATCCCCGGCCTTGCGGTTTCCGCGCGTCGTCCAAGCCCCAAACCGGCTCAGCATAAATTGCCGCGCTTCTGGGACCGCCGCACACTCTGCGTCCCGCAGCGGCCACCAACGCCTCGGTCCTCCTTCCCGGCCACCGC
Organism: Craseonycteris thonglongyai; assembly: GCA_004027555.1. Classification (NCBI taxonomy): domain Eukaryota; kingdom Metazoa; phylum Chordata; class Mammalia; order Chiroptera; family Craseonycteridae; genus Craseonycteris; species Craseonycteris thonglongyai. Next base: position 13,889 of record PVKE010013505.1, on the reverse strand, counting down.
CTCGGTCCTCCTTCCCCGTGCGCCCGGCCAGCGCCTCGGTCCTCCTTCCCCGTGCGCCCGGCCAGCGCCTCGGTCCTCCTTCCCCGTGCGCCCGGCCAGCGCCTCGGTCCTCCTTCCCCGTGCGCCCGGCCAGCGCCTCGGTCCTCCTTCCCCGTGCGCCCGGCCAGCGCCTCGGTCCTCCTTCCCCGTGCGCCCGGCCAGCGCCTCCGTCCTCCTTCCCCGTGCGCCCGGCCAGCGCCTCCGTCCTCCTTCCCCGTGCGCCCGGCCAGCGCCTCGATCCTCCTTCCCCGTGCGCCCGGCCAGCGCCTCGGTCCTCCTTCCCCGTGCGCCCGGCCAGCGCCTCCGTCCTCCTTCCCCGTGCGCCCGGCCAGCGCCTCCGTCCTCTGTGGCCTCCGACAGACGGCTGACCTCTCCGCAATGGCGCAGCGTTTCCTCCACGCAGCTAAGGGCGTCTGGGATTTGGCGGAGGTGGCGCCCGAGCCCCAGCCTCAGTCTCTCCAGACCTTCGCAGGCGCCGGGGCGTGGCCGCTCCCCGCCAACCTCGTAGTGGCGGGACCGTCCACGTGCCGCCGCGGAGATGGCGGCTGCACTGGGCATGCCTGCAGTACACACTCCTACTCGGCGCCCAGACCACCTTGGCCGCGCCGGGCGGCCGGCCAGCGGCAGGGACGGCTCCCGAAGCGCCGGCAGAGGAGGCCGAGCCCGCAGGCGACACCTTCCAGACCCTCCCCACTGGGCAGCCGCACGAGGCCGACCCCGACCCCGTCCACGACCCCGACACCAAGGACCCCAACCCCGACTCCGTCCCCAACACCGACGACGACATCGCCTGGGCCGCAGTCCCGCTCCAGGACACCGCGACGTGACAGCGCGCGCCGCGTGTTCCGGCGCTGCCTGCGGCGGATCGGTCGCGTCGTCGACACCTGGAGCTGCGGCTGCCGTGGAGCCTTCCTCGGAGCTGACGAGCCCCGAGATGGCAGCGAGGAGGAGAGCCTTTTGGGGACTTTTCCCAGGGAAACGATTCTCCCTTAAGAAACAAAATTGCGTGACGATGTTCCTTCCGTGTCCCGCGTCCACTTTGGATTCTCGCACTGCCGACCGCTGTCTCCTTGGCGGCCCTGGTCGCTTGTCACTTGCAATGCCGCCCCCCACAACACACGCACCCCGTTCCCCAGCGAGCCCAGGAGGCCCGGTCCGCCCGTGCTCCGTGCCCGCCCGGCGCCGGGCCGGGGCTCTTTCGCCAGCCGGACGACGTGCCTCGCGGGCAGCACGGCTGGCGGCGCCGTGCCGCCCTGGCCCGATCCCATGCCGGTCCTCCAGGGCTCGGGGCGGCGTTTCGGGGGTTCGTCCTGACTGGTGCCAGCCGGGAAAGCGTTTTGAAATAAGCCTCGCGCCTTCCGTTCAACGCGACGTCTCTCGGTCGCACCCGGGGTGGGTGGTTTCTCGCCGGCCTCGCGGCTCCACACTTGCTCGGCCGTCGGTCCTTTCCCAGGGCCACGGCGCTCCTGGCACCGACACCGCGGTGCGGGCCAAGCTTCAGCTCCCTGTGACAGGGGCCCTGGGCTTCGGGGCACCGACGGCGTGCGCGTAACCTCTGCGTCCCTCCGACCGGGACTCAGCGTCCCAGGCCGCCGCGGCTGGCGGGGAGCCCCGCGCCCCCTCCCGTACCCTGCGCGGTGCTGGCCTGCTGCCCGCAGCCCGCCCGACTGCTGTCGGAAGTAGCTTTGCGCTGAGCCCGGGGCATTTGCTCCACGGCAACACTGTTTCCTGTGCACAGGGCGAATCGCAGAAAGGGCTGTTTCTCAGACCAGGCCCAGGGGCCAGCACTGTGTCGCTGGGTGTCTCGGTTACTTGTCAGCTGGAGTTTAGCGGAGAGCACCAGCCCGCTCTTTCTGGGAAGAAAGTGCTCTAGTAGAAACGCGGAGTGGGGGAAGCCGGGAGGGCTCAGCGGGTGAAGTGCCCCGTGGTCTGAGGACCAAATCCCGGCCCTTGCGGGCCCCTTGCTAAACTGGGGTCTGCTTCCCCTGGGGGAAGCCCCCAGTTCGGTTCTTACCCCACGGTTGGCCCCTGGCTGGAGGGGGCGCGCCTCCCATGCAGGAGGCCCCAGCCCAGTTCCTTCCCACCCTGAGCGCCCCCACCCCCCCAAACAGCGTGGAACAAAACTGTCAGAAACTGATGACAGGGCTATGGAGACAGCTCTGCTCCCTCCCTTCCCCCCTTGTCTCTGTTTGTCTCTGTGATGGGCAATAAAATAAATCTTTAAATTATATATATATATATATATATATAAGCTTTAAAGAAATGTGTAGGGGATGGTGGGAAGGTTCAGCCCTTTGAGCGACTTCCCTGCAGCCTGAGGGTGCGGGGATCAAGTCCTGCCACTCCGTGGGGACTCACATGCTGAAACCAGGGCGTGTCTCCGGTGTGGGAGGCTCCCCGTTAGGTTCCCACCCTGTGTCCTGCCCTCCCCCACTCCACTCTGCCTGTGTGGAATGAAACTATGTTGACACTGATGGTAAATGGCTTTGGGGAGTGCTCTGGGCCCTGTCTCTGCTCTCTGTCTGGTTGTCCTTGTGTCTCTCTCTCTGTCAAATAATAAAATGTTTAAAAGCATAAAGAAATGTGCGAGCGGCTCTTCGTGGACCTGCATGTGAATGTTGATAGCTGCGTCTCTCCTTTCTTTCATTAACAAAGATGTGTTGTGATATCAAAGACAAAGTAAGAAGTGACATTGTTAGAAAAAAAAAAATAGTTAGCTCATTTAGTTTTGAGGACACAGTTTATTTTAATTTCAACAAACGGATAAAGACAATGAGGCACAAGAAATACTGCCATAATACATAATCTTTGTTTCAAGTGGAATCACAAAAAAGGTACAGAAAACCCTTTTAAATTAGCTTTTATCTATTAAAGATCATTGTAGAGCATATGAACTTGTATTTTGGAGGTTCTGGACATACTTTAGTTACCACATAAGGGCTTCCTTTTCTTTTTGCAAACAAATAGAGCTCTTTTAAAATATTACATGCATATATATACATATTCACAAACATACAGACACAGAGATATTATATTGTAGCTTTCTCTTAACATTTAGCCAGTGTATGGTACAGTAATTCAAAACTCTAAAGAATACCTGGAGCCAAATTGTGTTTCTTGGAGATGGAATAATCTAAGGTTACCTACTCAGATGGCTAAAGCTTTCCACTAAGCATTTTTTTTTATTTGTGCACCCATAGGGATTCTTTTAGAGAAGCTATTTTTAGAGTCACTTTGTGTTCTAGAAACTTCTTCATACCAATCAAAGAATGCATTGTATAGTCTCCCAGAGATTCTGGTATTCTTTTTTTTTTTTGAGGACACCCCAAAGATTGACTAACTCATGCAAGTCACAAGTTCCCCAAAGCGGACTCTACAATTCCAGTTACCCTAAAGTTCAGCCATTTACCCCAAAGGCACAAGATCCCGGTCCCAGTTTTGTCCCAGGTGGAACCCCTCTTTGCCTTTAGAATTTCCTAAAGGCATCTAAACTCTGACCCAGTTTTTCCACAGCTCTTCCAACACACGGGGTATCACGAGTTTCCCTCGTTTTCAGCACAACAGGGTCACTTACCAAGAAGCTTTCACAAAGATCAACTAATAAAATGAGCGTGCTCAACACCGAGGGCGTGGAGCTCCGAGCTGAACTGCCGGATCCCCAGGGAACGCACAGCGGGCTCACTGTGTCCCAGCACCAGGTGCTTGTTGGGAGCTGGCCTGGAGCCTGAACAGAAAGGTTTCGGGGGGGGGCCTGGATGGCAAAGCCTTGGTCCCCCCTCTCATCTCCCTTGGTGATTAGTTGTAGAAAAACGTGTACGCATAACTTCGCATGAAGGCCAGGCAGACGCCAATAGATTTATGGCCCATGATCTACACATCAAAGCCTTTACTGGAAGGGGCTGTTATCGCCTGTAAAGATCTGTTCACACCTGCTTTGCTATGCGAATGCCTGACCTTTCCCTGTTCTTTGTAGTGATGTATAGGTTTGCTACATAAGATAAGAAATAAAGCTATTCGGGGCTGCTCCCATGGAGGACAGCTGGCTGGCCATTTGGTGTCTATCAATTCCCACCACTGGAACTCGGGGACTTCTTTCATCCAGGCTGGTTCCTGGCAGACTTTAGTACCGAGGGGGCTGGGTCATCTGTCTGTGTTGGGCAAGGCTGTCTTCCATTCCGAGGTGTTGTGGGTTCTGGGCCACTGTTCCAGTCTGGGCAGCACCAGTGCCGAAACTGCTGAGCCTGGAAAGCAGACATTGAAATCTTAGCTGTCCCAGGAATGTGTGCACAGGACTGAACATCATGGTGAGTCAGTAGCCCCTTTCACCAGAGATCCAGTGTAGAGGCTGAGGCCTTCCCTGTGCTATGGAGAAGTCAGCGCCTTGGAACAGTCATCCTTTTGGACAGGGGGTAGCAGCCAACACGCCCGCTCTGGAATCCAAGCCCACAGAGCACACGTGGTCCAGGCTTGGTGACTGGCATTCCCTTGTCCAGGCCTTCCACTTTATCTCATGCTCTTCCTGCAGTCATCTGGGTTGCACCCCCTAGGATTAGGATTCAGGGTAGTGGGAGGCCAAAGGGACACTTGTTGGTATTTCATCTGCACCTGAGAGAGACAGACTCTGGGTGCAGTACATCTAGACTGATAGGTGAGTTTTGAGTGAAGGAAATGGGGGGCAAGCTGCAGAGGAACAATAACTTACCGCTGTAAATGCCTGCAGTTACAGTAGGCAACAGGTCAGAGACTGGGATCACAGGTTCATGACGAGCAAGGGTTGCTTGCATTCATTTGCCTTCCCTCTTGCTGGATCTGCCAGGATAATCCATGTGGATCCTCACACACAGCAGGCCCCAGCAAGGAAGCGCTCTGTAGGTGCCTGGAATCACCTGACTTGGGGCTGGTGCCCTGGGTCCCCATGGCTATTACTTGAGATGTCACAGGGTTGGGATATCCCTCTTGTAGCTCTTAACATTAACCAGCAACCCTGCCCCCACTCTGCTAATGCAACCTTCAAAGATTCAAGGAACATTTCTTGGTGCCTGGTCTCTCAGCTTGATAGTCCCCCTGCACCTTCCTTCCTTCCTTCCCAGAAGCACCCAGGATGTCTAAGGTGCTCTCCTTCCCCTGCAGCCCATCCCATTCCTGCCCCAGGTCCACCTCTACCCCTTCTGATCCATTGCCTCCTTGTGAGAATCAATTCTACTGCGGAGGAGAGGGAAGAATTTAACCATCATACACACATTGAATAAGAGAACAATGACAATCAGAAGTGCATGCAAAAGCCAAGTTTCTTGGCATTTTATTGATTCTATTCAGAGAGTTTTCTTCCCACTGAAAAATGAGTCAGTCACTCAAGAGAGGAAATCCGATTGGGGATGCTCTCCAGTGCAGTCTGAGTCCTAGTGGCGTCTGTGGGGCTCCTCACAGGGCATCTGGAAGGGAACAGTGCTCTGTGTCCACAGTGAAGCTGGATTCCCTTGTGTCCGGGTTCCCCAGGGGTTAAGCCTGGACTTTCAGCCGCTTGTGGGGGCGGCCCGGGCTCAGCAAGGCGAGAGGAGCATACGTGTCCCCATCACCTCTGGTACTGGCTTCTCCTGGCCCACTGAGACCCCATGGGGTGTCGCTGTGTGAGGTTTCGGTCTGTCCTGCAGGTGACTGTAGCTCCTTGGAGGATGCAGCCCTTGGGCCCTGGACTTGTGGGTCCCCACGGCGTTTCTGGCCCCTCTCAGCATATGTGTCCCCATCACCTCTGGTACTGGCTTCTCCTGGCCCACTGAGGCCCCATGGGGTGTCGCTGTGTGAGGCTTCGGTCTGTCCTGCAGGTGACTGTAGCTCCTTGGAGGATGCAGCCATTGGGCCCTGGACATGCGGGTCCCCACGGCGTTTCTGGCCCCTCTCAGCTCTGGGAACATCTGCGTGCCAGGCGCAAGCATGGCGCAGCAGCCCGCAGGCACAATAGCTCGGCGCCCCGCAGAAGTGGCCGGCTTCGCACGGGTGGCGGGTCAGCGCAGGGAAGTTATCCATGGCCCAGGCCCAGGCCTGCTCTCGGTTCAGGCCCGGCGGCATGGTGGGCTCTGGGCGTCCCCACATCCAAGACTGGTCTGCCCAGCTCCATGGATGGGCTTCCATAGCGGAGCAGGTCAGGAGGTGTAGCGAGCAGGTCTCAGAAGAGGCGAATGATTCGCTCAGGCCCTCGGTCCCTTTTATACTGCCTCTGTGGGAAAGCCCCGCAGAAAAGCAGAGCCCACTTAGGCGTGGCTGACCTTCATTTGCATTGCAAATTGTCCCAGAACCTGCTGGGATAAAGGTAAGTGCTCTTCTGGAAATTCCCATGGGTGTTGATTGGATCAGGTCGAGGATAGGGTGTGTGTGTGTGTGTGTGTGTGTGTGTGTGTGTGTGTGTGTGTGTGTGGGCAGTCTGGTAATTGAGTTTCCACTGGATGGAGAACCACTCTCCATGTTTCAGAAAGGCCTACACAAATTTCACTTACTGTGTTCTAAGTCGCTTCCTGTATTGGGGAGGACTTGCCTGATTGTAGAGATGAGACTCCATGAGGATAGAGGGTAACTGAAGTTCACACACCTTGTATATGCTGGAGCTGCAGTGAGAACCCAAGTCCTCAAGCATGTCTGTGCTAGAGCGCTGAATGGAGGCTCAAAACCATTCCCCACAGTAACATGATGATGTAATAATTCTCTAGGGCAATTACACCAATAATGCAGCGAAAGTACTTGCAAAAAGTTTGATGCTCAAACTCTCCAAAATCAAAGCAAAGAGGTTGGAAAACGAACATGTATATATATACTGTGCTTATCACAGATAATTTAACTTGATGATACCAGATGCTATTGTGTGTAAGGCTTTATCCACTCTCATATAATTCAATTAGAAAATGGGTGTTGCTATATTTTAAAAAAGGTAAATTAAAAAATTAAATGTATGACACACAGAATTTTATGCAACATATACATTTCATTTGTAGCCATGCATTTAGCTAAAGAGAAAAATAATCCATGGGAGGGCGATTATTTGAGTCAAATAGTAGAAACAGTGAAATATGTGATAATATTAAATTTGCCATGGAGTATTTTTACACCCCCCCAAAGAGTGTATGTGCTTGGTGAAAGTTGGAGGAGTTTAGACAGAGTAGAAGGTGCACATCTTGAGAAAATATAACTGTGACCCCCCCCTCCATGGTGTGGGGTAGCACTCTGTAACGTATCATTCATTTTTGTGGTGTGCAAAGAATGGGTATTCATGCTAACTACAGTGAGTGAAGAACATAATATATAGTATTCACTTCAAATCAGTCTGTTTTGATGTTCACATAGTTTGGGGGCCAAAATGAGATGTTAAAAGAGTGGGTTTTACAAAGTCTTGAACTTTAGAACTGCTAATAAGAAATTGTATGCCAATCTCTATCTGTGGTTATTGACAAGGAGGTTTATAGAATTCTTTTCTCCCTTAGTTCATTCAGGGACGATTATTCTGTTTTCATCCCCTCTCTGCTGGCAAAGAGAGATCATCATCCAAGGTCACTGAGTTTGTTCGTGCTGGTGCTGATCTGAAGACACACATTCTCAAGCATATGTATCAAGCAGGAAAGAGAGTAAAGGAATAATTTAGTGGGGCTGGGAAAAACATACATAGTGTGCAGGAAAGAAAGTAGGGCTGAGAAAGAAAGAGTCCTATGCCTACTTATTATAAATACTAATGGTAGTATTTAAAGATTTTTGTCTAAACTAGATGACCTCAATCAACAGCCAATTAAAAAATTGCCATGATGTTCATACCTAAAGGGCTAATGGATTGGATTAACTATTTTCAATAGTTTTTTGCTTATCCCTATCCTTTTTTATGCTGTTATATGCATTTTATATCCAGTTATTCTCCTTATTGCTTTCCCTTCCACTATAATTTATCCCATTTGTAATTTTTTAAATGTGTATTGTTGTGTCATTTAGTTTTTAAAAATGTGATTTATTTTTTTCTGTGTTTATATTTTCAGTTCATGAGACAAGTACTATGTTCTAAATCTTATATTATTTATTATTTTCCATTCACTTGAAAATGTCTAAGATCTTTACACGGAGATTTGGTCTGCTGCTTCCAAGTCTGGCATGTGAGAATCTGGTGAGTCTCGGCCACACTCTACCTATCTACTGTCCTCAGAGGACACTCAGATCACCACTGAGTCACCATCACCACGTATACTAGTTTCCTTATGGATCTGTGAAGGAATTTCCTTAGGATTTATACTTCTGACCCTTGCTGTACCCTAGGAAACATACAAACCTAATTTTATTGAATTTTGCCAGATCGTTTTTTAGGAAACTGCAGCACTGACCCTCTAATGATAGTGCATGGGAATTACTCAATGCACACATTCCCCACAGTTGGAATGACCTAGTATTCTAACACTGATGCGGGGTTGTGTGGTTCTGAAGTGAGCAGCTGCGGTGATAGACTCTTGGTTTCATTTTTTATTTATTTTTTATTTCTGATAATGACTCTCTCAGTGAGTCATTTGGAGTGTGCTTCTGAGTTATTCGCGAATGTTTATTCTAAAATATGCATTCATCTTTGTATGAGATTTGAAATGATCTTTATCCCCTAATAAATTTCTTTATGCTTAAGCTATTGAAATTGTTGTTTCTGTTGCTAAACACCAGAGAAAGAAATACAATGGTGATATCATTCAATGTCTTGTTTTTGGCTTATGAAAATGTCTTCTATTATTACAGCATTGATTGAATGAATCTAAGCTAAATATTCTTCATAAAACATTTAAGTATTTAATGTTTTTATGTGTGTTTCCTTGTTACTAGGAGAATGCTTACTTGGCATTTCCCATAATTTTTATTTTTAATATATTTTTTAATTTTTTATGGTTTTGAGAGAGAGAGAGAGAGAGAGAATAAGAGAGAGAAATGGGGAGGGCCTAGAGCAGGCTCTGTAGTTGTGTATTATTAGTGGTGACATGGTTTCATTCTATACAGGTGTGTGTGGGGCCACATGGTGCAGAAATCAAATGGGTGTGTGTGTGGTGGTGGGAGGGGGGCTCTGGCATTGGAAGAGAGAAACTTCACCACCAATCCAGAGGCCCTATGATTTTTAGAAGAGAAACAGATAAATATTAAAGATAAAAAAAAATTCCCCTCAATATTTCATCTTGAAATTTTATAGTTTTCCTCTGTTGTAAGTCCTTCCATTAAGAATTAAATAAATGATCTAAGTAGGGACATTTGGATCCTTCCTATATTATTATCACAGGGATCTTGGGACAGAAGCCAGGAAACGGGCTTTCCAGCACCTCCTCTGAATGTAGTGGGTTGGCAGCTGACCTAGACCACAGATTGAAGTCTGAATGTGGTTGGGGACTGGGAGTGGTGGAGGTGGCTGGGGAGGGGATGGAGCTGGTGGGGAAACTGAAGACCTGAGAGCTAGTTCCAGGTGGACTCAGACAAAAAATTTTCAAAGCAGAAATATTTTCCACCTAACCAGATTCCTATCTCACTGTGTTACTGTATTTTCTGTCCGGGGTTTGTTGTCTCTTGGCCCTGAAGAATGAGAATGTGGACAGTTCATTGAGAGTAAATATAGGGAAAAGTCTACTTCCAAGAGGTGAGAAAGGTGAAGGGATTAGGAATATTATTTGGTAGTAACAAAACAGTCTGATGATATGAAATACAGCATGGGAAATATAGTCAATAATATTGTGAAAACTGTATAATGTCAGAGGGTACTAGATTTATCAGGGGGATCACTTCATAAATTATATAAATGCCTAACTACTATGCTGCATACCTGAAATAACATAAAGTAATATTAAATGTCAACTATAATTAAACTATAATTAAAACTATAATTAACTATAAATAACTATAATTAAAAAATATAGTTATGGAATGTAAAGTACAGTATAGCAAATATAGTCAACAGTATTATAATAGCTATGCATGGTGTTACAGATGGGCAATAGATGTTGGGTTATCACTTTATAAGGTTTGTAAATCTCTAATCACTGCATTGTTTTGTTCACCTGCAACTTATAAATAAAATAAATAAATCAATAAGAACAACAACAAAACAAAATTATAGCATAACTTAGTTACACACTATGTTTATTACATAGTTTCCAAAACTCTTCCAATAATAATAACTTATTTGACTTAGGAAAAAAAATGTTTGATATTTCAAAAGCTTTATCCATTTCAGTTTTAATGAAAATATTGAATGTCTGCAAGGATGAATGAATGCTTGCCTTTTAATAATGTTTTCTGTGGTAACTGCAGTATTACTAAGGTGATAAATCACTTTATACTATAGGAGCACTTTTTAAAGTACTGGAGTTAGTGACTGTAAGAGCCTTTACTGCCTGCTGAAGTCCCTGAAAGCAGCAGTCCTCTGAGCTCTCTATTTACACCTTTCATGGTTTCATGTGCTGAGATATCCAGCCCTACAAGAAAAATTAGTATAATCAAGACAAATTTGAAGCATTTCCCCTGAACTCAGATAAAGTCAGAAGGAACATGGGAATCCTAATTGGGCCACAGTTTCATCACAACATTTCTTTCCTCTCATTCCTCTTCCTTGATTCCATATTTTTCCTCATGCTTTGCCAGAATACTCCTATTGTCAATGTAATTGACAAAATGTAATTTTTACTTTACAACCAAAAAATAATCAATAACATAAACAAACTTTGATAGACTCAATTTCTAAAGGAATTTCTCACCACAGCACAGGTACTATTCTTTTTATTTTTTTTTAAGATTTATTTTTATTGTTTTTGTTTTGACAGAGAGAACAGGAGGCCCCAGAGCAGTCTCCATAGTTGTATGTTATTAGTTTTTGATATAGTTTCATTAAACAGGTGGGCAAAGGGCTGCACAGGGCAGGAATGGGGCCGAGGGCTTCCCACATTTGCCCTGGCAAGAACTGAGCTGGGGCACACCCCAGTTCATTATATGGGTCCACATTGGCCGGGGCCGGGATTCGATCCTCAAACACCGGGGCTGCAAAACGAGCAGCTCTCAGCACTCTGGGCCATCCTGGCATCCCCAGGTACAGTGATACCTTGGAATCTGAACGCCCCCAAACTCGAACAACTTGGAATTGAAACGAAAAAACCAAGCAAATTTTGCCTCAGAATCTGAACGCTGCTTTGGAATCTGAACGCCAACATTGTTCACGTGGATGTAGCGACTGTATGGCCCTTAGCTTTATCCGAATGCCCACTCATCTTGGAACTCAAACATTTTGGAACTCGAACAGGGTTCTGGGATGTATTAAGTTTGAATACCAAGGCATCACTGTACTATTCTTTGACAGCTAAGACTAGCAGAAACGGGTTAGGATGGACCTCAGGAATGGGACCAGCCAGATGTGAGTTAGCTTCAGGATAAGGGTCTTGAGGTCTCAGCTTCATCTCCTTCAGGACTGCAAATGGAAGAACCCCAGTTAATTTAGTGAGTCAGGCAGAAAAAGATGGTAGAATTATGGAGGATTAAAGTGGCATAACTGTCCTTTTTGAAGGCTGGTTTCCTGTTGTCCTTAAACTATGGAGAAACAGCCTATAGACTTATAAATAAATAAATAAATAAATAAATAAATAGGGGAAAAAAAGAAAGAAAAGAAAAAAAAAGCCTTTCTCCTAGAATAGCTCATTTTTACAGTAAATTGGCACTATCCTTCATTTTCTAATCTCCAGTCCTCCAGCCCAGTCAGTTTCTTCCAGTCCTCATACTGTTTTCTGATCTGTCCAGAGCTGCATCATCCAACAAAGATGGAGTTGGAGGTCTCTGGTATACAGGAAAGCTAGAGAAATAGAGAGAATAGATTAGTGGGTGTTTTGGAAAATTACTAAATTTTGCCTTATACTTGTGAAAGCCTTTTATTCAAAATTTGCCCCTATCGGTTATATAGCTAGTCCAGTGAATGTTACCATTGAGGGGGGTCTATTTACTTCTGTGTATTTTTAATTCAAACCCAAACAAGGAATTTATCTTTCTAAGCTCACATGTATATTACCTTTGTTTGTATCTGACAACTTCTGCCATGAACAAGTCAAAAACAACTGTTCAGTATTACCTATCTGCCATGAGTTTTTTTGATCAGATGAGGGTCAGAGATTAGAAATTCAGTTCTCTAATCATGAATATTTATCCCCATTCATAACACATACTTACATATCACATATGAGGCACCATGCTATGTTGTGGGAACCAGTGGAGAACAATACAGATACCGTTCCGCCCTCAGGCAGCTTACTCAACTTGGCAATTACCATCCCTTGTAATTCGCTGAGTCTGGGTAGAAAGCAGATGCTTTCTCAAAGCTTTTTTTGTTTGTTTTTGTTTTCCTTTCTGGTGGCTCCATTGGGAGCAGAAGACGATGTTCCATAGGTTCTTGGCATACACCATACCACTTGGCTCCTCATTCATTATGCCACTTGTTGAACACCAAATCAAGTGCTGGAAAGAACTTAGAAATTGAGTGAGGAACTAGAATAAGCTCAGGTTATTAGGGCTGGGGCTCAAGTGATTGGGAATTTAGCGCATGGCAGCTTATTATCCCCCATCAAGGAGCTGGTGGAAGAGTGAGCTGAGACGCAGAGCAAGTTGGGAGCTGGGATCAGCCCTGGGCACCCATCCCTGCTCATCCTGTCGGGTAAAGGGGGCCCTTCATTAAACCCAGCAAATTGGGTGGGGGAGGCAATAAGGGACAGGGGTTGTCTTAGCTTCCAGCCTGTCTTCAGACTTGATAATTTGAGAACAGACAGAGGAAAGTTGATCTTGCAGAGCAGATGGAGGGGCTTCTAGAAGAACTAGCATAGAAAACAATAGTAGAGAAAGAGAAAGAAGGTTGGGGAGCATTTATACTGGAAAGAATAAGACTGGGGCACCACTAGATTTCCCTACAGTGGTGGTTCTCAGCCCTAGCTTGGGCTAGAATCCTATGGAGGAGCCCTTAAAAACACCGATGCCCGGGTGTTAGGCTCCAAGATTCAATGATTGGTCGTTGGGAAGCCTCAGCATTGGTTTGTCAGGAAGTCAGGAAAGCTCCACAGGTGGTCCTAATGTGTAGCCAAAGCTGAGGACAACCAGCAGCACCAGCATCTGGAGCTCATTAGAAATACAGAATCTTTAGCTCAAGACCTATTGAGTCACAATCTGTATTTTGACAAGATCCCTAAGTGATTTGCATGCCCACTAAGTTTGAGAAACACTGGGCAGAGACAAATGGTCTGCAGGCAAATGGGAGCTAGAGATGGGGCTGGTAAACGTTCCCTCAAGTTCTAGCCCAGCTTCCCCTTCTTATGAACGATTCCTTTGATCTCCTTCCTTTACCATCTTCCCTTTGCTTAAGACTGCTCTTCTGTATTCTTCGAACTGTTTGACGGATGTGCTACCTTGCTCTGTTTCTAGCCACCCCTTTTGGATCCCTGGCTTTTCCCTGCCCTTGAATTCAGATGAGTGATATGTCAGCAGTGGGATAGAGCCAGTTCTTTGGTCTCTGTACCTACACAGGAGAGAGCATCTCTGTGGCTGTGTCATCAGGACTGTATCGCTCTATACATGGGTCTCCCTGATCCTGGGGATGAGAGGATAGAGCTGTTCCATCCTAAATCTCTCATCCTTAGCCCATTTCAGCTGTGTCCTCCAGGGCCCACCATCTGCTGCTAGTGCCTAAGCTTCTACTTGCTGCTACTGTGTGGGCTCTAAACTGTTCTCTCTGATTTCCTGGTTTCTAAATTCTTGAGTTTAAAATGTCTTTTGGGGAAGCCGGGATGGTTCAGTGGGTTAAATGCTCACTTTGCAGTGCTGGGGACCGAGGATCGAATCCC
>PVKE010013504.1:0-36465 GCA_004027555.1 Craseonycteris thonglongyai | reverse complement strand
GAATCCATCATTCTGTGCTCATAAAATATCACTGTCCTGACAAAACTGTGATGATAGAATCATAAAGATTAAAGATTACTCTACAGTTTAAAAAATACTATCTGATCTGTATGAGGTATGTCTGGCTTCTCATTTTTTGTTAGACTTCCTTAACAGGTCCTATTTGTCTAAAGTGTGACAGGATCAAATTCCTAAAGCTTTGGGTTCAGGTGACCCTTCTTACCCTCCTTCCCTGGGTCTTCCAAGGACATTTCATTTTAATAAATCAGATGTGAAGTCTACCTCTTGGAGATATTTATTTCCTACTAGAGGGGCTTCAACTGGAGGGTTCAGTGGAGTTGGGAGTTTTGCCTGACCTCTCCTCCCACTTCTACCACATTTACAGTTTTTAAAGTAGTCATCCTATTCCCATTTTGAAAAGTACAGCACTGAATGCCTCTTACTCTGATATGTTCTGTATGCACATACGAGTATATAGATATTGATAGGATGAGGCTAAGTCACAAAGAATTTTTAGATCTGTTCAGTGGCTGGGGTAGGAAAACAAGAGGAAAAAGAACCCTGGACCTGGGTGGGTTATTGCTCCCTAGCCAGCTCCAATAAGTTTAGTAGACATCTCTGTCAGGTGCTGAACTCAGGGCATTCAGGCACTACCCTGTTCTCAGAGAGAGGGGAGGGATTAACTATTTTATTGGGGTATAATTTGTAATTGGCATATGTGAAATGCATGTATAGGAAGTGCACAATTTGCTGAACTTTGGCCCATGTGAAACCATCCCCACTATCAAGATAGTGAACATACCCATTCTTCCCCAAGTTTCCTCAAGCCCCTTGGTAATCCTTTCTAGCCTACCCTGCCTACCCATCTCCCTTCTCCCAATAAACACTGATTTGCATTCTATAGAGCTTTAAATAAATGGAATTATACAGTATATTCTGTCTTTTTGTCTGACTCATTTTACTCTTGTGTTTTGTGATTCATTTATGTTGCCTATATTTATAACTTACTACTATTTATTGCTACGTACTAGATCATTGTATGGATGGATATACCGGTACTTGTATCATTCAGGAAGTTTTTAATAGTTTAGAATTCTCTTGTGCTTTGTCCTTTGTCTTGTGTATTTGTTTTTAACTGTGTGTGTCAGATCATTTTGTGTTTGACAGTATTTTTCAGTCTTCTTAAGTTCATGTTCCTTTGTAGTATAAATACCCTTATTTAATGTTACTTGAAGTTTTAAAATATGCTAGTCATATTTTTGAAGAAACTGGTAATTGTAAAATTGACATTAAAATTTTCTGATCTTTAAAGCTGTCAAGTGATTAAGTTTTAAAAAGTCACATGAGTATTGAGGCTTTCTACAAGTTTTTGTAGCCTGTCTTGTGAAGAGTGCAAGCTCAGCATAGTCAGTTTCAGTATTGAGCCCAAAGTTTTGTTTTCCAGATTGCTTGTCTACTGTTCCTGACCCACTTGCATTTTGTAGTTC
Source organism: Craseonycteris thonglongyai (assembly GCA_004027555.1). NCBI lineage: Eukaryota > Metazoa > Chordata > Mammalia > Chiroptera > Craseonycteridae > Craseonycteris > Craseonycteris thonglongyai. The sequence continues at coordinate 34,978 of PVKE010013504.1, read as the reverse complement.
TTTAAGTTTTGAGAATTGTATCTGTCACTGCTTGTGACAAATTTGTATGAGAATCATATAGTGAATTGGCTAACAGTGGAGTAAATTGATGCCTGAATTAACCAAATAATTGCCCTTCAGTATATGTTACAACGAAGATCATCAAACATACCAAGAATTGAGTAGGGTATAATCATTATATTGTGAAAACACAACATTCTTACTGGAATCAGTCAAGACTTTTTAACACTTTTAATGTTTATATGTTTGTCTCTATTTTCTGATCACTTAATGGAAATTAAGTGGCAAAAAAAACAAACAAACCAATTCAGGCAGATGTGTTCTCTGGATTATTATAAAACTAAAAGTTGGTTTATAATGTTAATATTAACATTTTGTCTTTTGAGTATGATAGTAAAGGACTTAATGAATGTAGTTAAATAGTAAATGAGTTCATTAAGAAGCAAATAGTCATGTTTATTGAAAGAGAATAAGACCTTTTAAAATGTTTTCAGAGAGAAAATGCCAGTTGTCAAGATGGTCCTAGTGAGTCCTATGGAATTAGATAACGGTAACAAAATAGTGTAGCCTATTGCATTTATCTGTGAATTAGTAATCAGGGAATTGGATTGGTCCATGCTTATTTATCTTATATGGCTAAAGTTCATGTTTAGATCGGTTCATATTAATTTGGTTTTGGTTATGTAATTTTTCCATAGCAGAACTACTTGGAATCTTGCCAGGAAGATGTAAATTTTCATCTCTTTTGCTAACTTTCCTCTGTATTGCAATGTAGACTACCATTGACTGACAAGATTATCAGCTGATTTAGACAGTGACATCTCTGCTGTCAGACGAATACAGAATTTTCTCTAGTAATTCTTTAGTACAGATGGGGAAGACACTGCTTTTATTATAGACAATTTTTTTTTCTTCTTGAGAGTATGAATATTTAATCATTAGTAGATCCAAAGGTGAATTAGTTTTGATTTATTATGAAGGTGAGTGAGAGAGGATTATGACCAACTTTATATTTTCTATAATAGTAATCTCCTCTATATACAAGGTGACCCCAAAATGTAAACACACTTTGAATGATTATAAAGTTAATATTTATTAATATACAATTTATTTTCAAAAATTAAAAGAATCTTCAGAAATGAGTAATTTTTTTTTGTTAACACCTGTCTTCAAACTGACAACTGTTCTAGTCCAGGCACTTCTGCCAATGAAAAGCAATGGAATCGCAAACATCAAGAATCATTTTGTAAGGTGTCCCCCAGCTCATTCTCATTCAATGGCTGCCTTCAGATCCACTTGTGCTTCTGGTTTTGTACCATAAACTTTGTCTTTTGTGTATCCCCATAAAAAGGTCCAGTGGTGTGAGGTCTGATTCTATGTTCACCAGACTTCATGAGGCTGTGGAAACACTGCTTTCCTAGCACCTGGGTAGTTGGTAGCCTGGTACTGTAGAACCACTGTCGATAAATTTGCAGGTTTCCTTAAGGTTTCGTGGACTTAGCCGATATCCTTCCCTTAGCAAGACGTGCCTTTACCTCTCCTGGATCTTCTCCACACTCTCCTAACTTGTGCATCCTTCAGGATGGTTAACAGGTCACATCTTTTCCAAATTCTTTCTAACTTCCAGTGACAACACTGCACTCCTCTGGACTCACAGAATTTAGCACAACATGTTGCAGTGTAATTATTGTTTTCTACTAAATGGAGAGGTCAGAATTTAGCTAACTGTCCTTATTCTGCTTTGCCATATGATACTGTAATAGGTATGGCAGATACGATTGGGGTGCGGGGGCTAGAGTTTATAGAATTTGGGATGATCCTCTTAAATAAAACAAAAAAATTATGAATAAAAATTAGATAAAAGTGCATATTTATTTAAATGAGAGTGAAAGGTTCTTGTACAAGTGTCTTCTTGCTAAATCTGCCTATGTTCCATGCCTAAGGAAATATACTGGTAGGTGCTTAGTTAAAACTTAATGAAATAATGCAGTCGGCTTTTGAATTATGGTATATATATCATATACTTACATAATTTTTTTTGCTGTTGATTTTTTTAATGTTAGGAAACAATAGCCATTCTGATGCTAACACTATTGTTAATAATAATGCCTGACGCTTCTACAGCATTCCCCATTTTCTAAGCACTTTCACATACTTGATCTTCCGGGATTGTGACAACTGAGTCACAAGGAAACTGACTCAGACCTAATGACTTGTACCGTGTTTGGCTAGTTGGTATGTGAAAGAAAAGTTGAAATTCTCCTTTGAGATCAAATTTCACTTTGGCGGGAATGATTCAGTTCTTCCTGTGGATCTGTAACCTCAGTGAACACTCTGCTCCACCTCCCATGAGCCTGCTGGATGTTAAGTAATTACCTGAGCACTTCCTAAATTATCTTGCTTCCCCTCATCTATCTCTTCTCCCTTTTAGCTTCCTCACCTCATTATTCCTTCTTTTCCACTTCTGTTTATCTGTCTTGCCATACATCAGGCTTGTTTTCTCTCCATATATCAGACTTATTTTCTCTCCATCTGTCTTTTCTAGTAGGTATGTTAATACTTTTAAGTTTCAGTTCTTTAACTAAACTGAATTTTGGAGTTCACAATTATTAGCTTCGTTTCTACTTCTCTGAACTATCATAGGGGTGATTTTGAGGATCCTCAATAGTACAAAAAGTATGTATAGTTTTCAGCAGTGGGAAGGGAGATGTCCTAAAGCCACACAGGTTATTTACCTCAGAGGTAAGACATCATGTAGTTTGCAAGTCCCCATCTAGAAATGATCGATTTTCTTTTGTGTTAAATAGTTACTTATTTAATAAACCTGCTTCATCTCATAGCAAATCGGAAACATCAGAATGGAAAGATTAGTGTACAGACATTAACAAAAGATGTAATAGCAGTAGCTTTTGTATGTTTGTTTCTTCCAGGCACTATTCATAAATTATTGTTAATGACCTCTCTGAAGGTACATAACTGTTTGCTTTTCTGTAGTATCATTAGAGCACAGAACTATGATTTAGTGGAAAGGACTTTGCTTTGATGTCATTCTTAGATTGGTATTAAGTGTGAACTCTGTTACTTACAAGCTCCTTGAACATAGGGGAACACACTACTTTCTGAGCCTCAATTTTCTTTTCTTTTTTTCTTTTTTATTGTTTTTGATGAGAGAGAGAGAGAGAGAGAGAGAGAGAGAGAGAGAGAGAGAGAGAGAGAGAGAGAGAGAGAGAGAAAGAGAGAAAGAGAAAGATACAGAGACACAGAGACAGAGAGAGAACTGAACTGGGGGAGCTCCCAGTTCAGCACATGGGTCCGCAAGGGCTGGCGCGGGGATTTGATCCTCAGTCCGTGGCGCTGCAAAGTGAGCACTTAACCCACTGAGCCATCCCAGCTCCATATAGATACCGGTATATATTTTGAACTAAACTGGGGGCCTCACCGGATTCAGGAAGCACACCCCAGTTCAGCATGTGGGTCTGCCTGGGCTGGAGCCGGGATTCAATCCTTGGTCCTCGGGGCTTCAAAGTGAACACTTAACCCGCTGAGCCATACCGGCTTTCCCTCAATTTTCTTACTTGAAAATGGGTGTATCTGATATGGAGCTGTTGTTGAGATTAAAGGAAATGCATGTGGGTAAAACATGCATGTTTTAAGAAGACAGGGCAGGGATATATGAGAACTGTTTCATAAATGGTTTCATTTCAAGCAGTAAAAATCATGCTGGTTCATTGCCTAAAAGTCTCACTTACAGAGATTCTTTTATCCTCTGGAAGAGTCATTATTATAGCAGGTGCAATAGCAAACAATTAATTCATAAATGTAGTTTTATTAGTTGTTACTGAATAAGTTTTTAAAAGTGTCAAATTATTGCTTTAATTTGTGGGTTACAACCAAGCCTACATAGACATCCAATTGGTAAAAAGCAATGTTTGGAAACTTCTGCACTTTCGGGGAGTGTTAGGTGGTGAATTTGTACCTGAGGACTAAAGTGGTTGAATTAAACAATTTATTAAGTTAAGGAACCTACTCAGGATATACAGTCAGTATGATTGAGTAAAGCTTTTAAGCCTATTATATCTTCCTTCTTCTTTGCCTCCAAATTCTTCAGTGGCTGAACTAGATTACTTTTTGGCTGAAACTTTCAGATACCGTATTTTTCAGTCCATAAGACGCACTACCCCCCCCCCCCCCCCCCCCAATAAATGGAGGAAAAAGTGTGTGCGTCTTATGGAGCGAATAATTCAAAGGAGAGTGCATGTTGGGGACCTTAATGATGCCGTGGGGAAGCCTGCAGCCAGATCAGAAAGCAGGAACTGCATGGAAGGAGAGCGGGTCCAGGAAGGTCAGGTGCATCTTATGGAGCGAAAAATACGGTAATTGTTGATCCGTTACATAGATTTTTCAGTACCCACACATAGGTAATAATGACTATTAAGATATAATTGCTTAATAAAAGATGTGAGTTACGTGACCCTGAGAAAGTTAATCTCTTTGACCTTCTGTTTCCGAATCTGTAAAATGGGTTAGCCATTTATGTTTTAGAAAGAGTAAAAACTCACAAAACTTACTTATGTTTACAGATATTTGAGATGAATAATTTTAACTAAATGAACTGATTTTATTTCTTCTGTCCGAATTTAAGAGTTCTGAGTTGCTCCATGAGAAGTATTGCAAAGAATGGGCTTAGAGACAGTGAGTCCCTCTCAGTACACGTTTGGCACTTTTCTGAGCAAAGAGCTGGGATTAAATCTACAGGGATGCAGACCACTGGTCACCACTGGTACAGGAGGGGAAAACAGCCACATTAAATATCACTCCAGTACACTGTTGTTGTTGTTTTTTGTTTCTTTCCCCCCAAATGATTTTGTATCAGAAATTTGAGCTTGCCCTTTTCTGAGTAAGATTTGTAAACTTTATCTTTACTCCTGTCCATATTAAGCCAAGGGACATTATGAAAGCCGCAAACTGAATTTAGGAGGCACTGATTAATGAGGAAGGATAAAAATACCTAATTACATGTAGTTCTTACAGCTTAGTGATAGCTAAGTAGGCAGTATGATACCCTTCTTAATTTTTGTAGGAAAGATTCTGGGACAAGAGAAACTGTTTGAAACAGTAAGTTAGAAAAATGGTGGAAGTAGAATTATTTTAAAGTAACTCTAAAAAAAATTGTGAGGAAAGCCCTAGAAAATGACTTGAGTGAAGAGCATGAATTTGAGGTAGTTGGTTGGGAAGGGAATCTGAAGCTGCATGGTTATAATATTCTGGTCTACCCTTCCATCTCCTAGTTCCACAGTTTTGTCTGGTTTTTTTTTTCCTATTCACTGTCCTTTAGAATTTTACCCTGAGGACTCATTCAGTCAACTGACAAAGCCACGTATTATTTTGCCCCAGTATCATCACTGAGATCTCACAGACTCAGTGAAAATCTTGTTCCTCAGATGGCGGCAGAGGAATAACATATCTTCTGTACTGTCACCTCCTCCTGCAGATGATAAGTCCTAACACAAAGCAGCTGCCAGCCGTGCTTTGGGGTCCCACAGGGACACTTTCGTATCCATGCATTTTCTAAGTACCAAGGACACAGTCTGCGCTAGCCCACTGGAGAATTGCCTTATTTCAGGCAGGCAAAAGAACCGTAGCCCAAAGTAATTTCTCTGGAGAATTTGTTGCCAGTGTAGGAATTGCTCCTGAGAATTCTGTGGCACAAAGTTAATCCCTCTGCACTCTTTTGGTTTCCACCAAGAAAATAATGTGTCTGGAGTGAGTGCTATGAGCAGTTAGCTGCCTCCGGAGACTGAGGTCCACACATTGTTATTTGCCTGCAAGGACAACCCTTGAAGGAATCTTCCTACGTGGTTCTGTTCAGGAAATATGCGGGCCTGTTGCATCTAGTCCTTAACACCGAGATAGCGAATGGGCAAACTGCCCAACAGACCTAAATTCCTCTGAGTTTAGGGAGTGGGAGAGTATAAGAGGCTAACTCTTCATTCTCAGAAGCATCTGAAGCTTTCCTCTGAGTCTCCATGTTTGGGGTGAGTTAACAATTGAGCGCCTGTCTTACCGGGATGTACTAAGAGGACATATGGGTGGAAAATATTTAAAAATTGGGTATCCAGAGAGAAAATATTGGAAACAGTTCTCTAACATGTATGTATGTTTGTTTTATTAAAAAAAAAACAACTGTGCACGAAAGTTGAGGAAGAAGGAAGTAAATATAATACAATGAACTATAAACAGAATTGATATATCTAATTTATTTAAAAAGAAAGTTTAGCGTTTCAGTCAGCTAAGTAATAATAGTCCAAGATTTTAATCCCGGATCCTCCACTGATTTGTTATATAAGCAGACCTCAGTGAGCTTTAGCTTGTCTGTGAGCTACCTGTTTTGGGGGGCTAATTTTAAAATTGACTTTATAGTTGAGTGTCAGCAGTAAATAAGGGAGGTTAACTCAGAAGCGTCACCAAATATAATTTGTGTGTTATTTTGGAAATGACTGTCAATCTGGTAAAATATTTTTATAAATCTAGTTAGTATACACGAGGGCTGCCCGGAAAGTATGCAGCCATGCAACTGTTGTCGTTATATTGAAAGTGGCTGGATTTTTTTCCGGGCAGCCCTCGTATTTGCTTTAAGGAATCTGCAAGTAAGGTAAAAACATGTATACTTTTTGAAAGGACAATGAACCTTTCACCTTAGGCCAACAGCATTAAAAATAAAATGAAGTAACCTTCAAAACCAAGGTTAATTTAGTGAACATGTTGTTAGTATAAATACATTTGTTGTGTAAGTGTATCTATAATAAGATATTTTAATGTCGTTATTATGTATATTTTTTTACAGTAGGTTTTTTTCTCCCAGTGAAGAATTTCCTAAGAAAAGGAATGAGATGACATTATTTTTACTAAAATTTATTTAAAGTATGTGGATTCTTGGGCAAAGTAATAATTTTGATTGATGCGTGTCTACATAATTGTGGATTAATGTACTGCTTCTCCATATTATAGTATTAGCGTTGGTATGTTATGTTATTTGAATATGCATGGAAGATAATTTTTCTTCAGTTAAAACAGATTTATATTTTAATGCTCTCGATGGGTTCAGCCATCATTTCCAAAGGTGGGGACTCCTCAGTGCTGTGCTTGGATCTCTCTCCTACAGAGTTGGCCCATCTAGGACCCTAAGCCTCTGTTTCTAAGGCTTGTATCTAAACTGCTTGGGAAAACTAGAAGCAGAGTAGCCACCAGAAAAAAAAAATCAGAATAAAACTTTGTTTTTAATGGTAAAAATGAAAATTGCATATGCGATACTAATTTTTGAAGATTTTTTTTCATAAGATTTTCCTGGAGTTAAGTAATCTAGCCCGAAGACATTATTTTTCTGGAAGCGTTTGCTAGTGGTCAACATTTTTCTAAGCAATTTAGTAGTTTGAGGTGAAATCTTTTTTTTTCCTCTGAGGAAGAATGAGAGGATTTGAAAAATAGCCTCTACAATTGGATATTAACATTCTCAAGTTTACTGCCAATCTCATATTTTTCTAATTTTTATATGAAAAATTTCAAATGTACATTTTATAATATATTACAGTAAGTTATTATTATAGTAAATCCTGATATTATATCATCCAATTTTAACAGCCATTGGTTCATGGTCAGTCTTGTTTCTTCTGTACCCTTCTATTTTTTATGAAGCAACTCCCAGACATTTTACAATATTATGCATAAATATTTCAACCCAATTACTTTTTACATATGTACTTTTTAAAACATTACAGAAGTATAGTTTCCTTAAAAAAAAATGGAGAAAGCTAAATCCCTTTTAATCTCTCTCTAATAATCTACCTCTTTTATCTGTCCACCCCTAAAAGTAACTATTACTATAATTGATTTTAGGATATGTCCTTTTAATTTATTGTTAAATATGATGAGAGTGCATATGTACATATTTATATGTAGTGTATATTATTTTTGTACATTTTAAAAACATAGACAAATGACATCGAACTGTATTGTTCTGCAAGCCTCAAATTTCATTTTTGAGATCTGGATTGTGAATCTGCTCTTTAATAAGTTAATCTGACCCATTTATATTTATTGTGAATACAGATACCTGGATTTATTTAAGTTCCCTTGTTTTGTATTTTTTGTTTACTATGCTATTTCCTTTTTTCTTTTTTTCTCTGTTTCCAACATATTATAGATTGTTTGCATATACTTTGTTCCATATTTTATCTTCTTGGTTTATAAATTATAGATTTCATTTCTATTTTTTAGTACTACTTTACATTTTAACATATTTGGCTCATTTTTCTAGTGGAGTTTGAAATGAAAGGCGTTTTTGCCCTTCTGTGACTGGAATATTTTAGCCAGAATTATTATTATTTTAAATGGTGTTCACAGTTACTACAGTTTCATTTGTAGCAGTGGCGTCCAAATTTTTGGCTTCCCTGGGCCATGTTGGAAAAAGAGGAATTGTCTTGAGCCACACATAAAATACACTAACACTAATGGCAGTTGATGAGCTAAAGTAAAAATTGCAAAAAAAAAAAAAAAAATTTATACTGTTTTAGGAAAGTTTACAAATTTGTGTTGGGGCATGTTCGAAACCGTTCTGGGCTGCATGCAGCCCAGGGGCTGTGGGTTAGACACCCTTCATTTAAGCCTTGTTAGTTGGATTTGACATTTCATTTTCAGTAGTGAACTTACGTTTGGTTGAAACCTGGTGTCTTTTCTCAGGGACTGATCAAAACTGAATACTTCATAGTATTTTATTCACCTGCTATAGTAGCAGCTTTCTTATGACTTGTTTTCCTCATGTAACTATTTTCCCTGTATGATTCTTAATGATCTCAGTGCACCTATTAAAGTTACCTTTGCTTGTAAGCTTTCACACATTTTTTTAAAAAATCGAAATAGAGTGTCCAAATGAATTAGTTAAAGGAGGAAGCATACTTCTTAAGCAGAATTCTTGAGGGGATGGGTTTGTTTGGGATGTGATGATATGTTGCTATAATGAAGTAGGCTGTTTGGAGCAAACATAGCCTCATACAATCTGGTGAAATGGAGTTCACTGTAAGAATGGATGTCAGTGACAGGGCATGTTGGGGACCAATTTCTCTGTTTCCCTCTTGTTGACTGTACTGGGTCTCCTAAGCTGTGTTCTGTCTTTATCAATGGGCTTGTTATTCTCTCATAACTCAGGCTTGCATATGCCCCGTTTGACCTCTTCATCCTTTACTCATCCTCTTCCTATCTTTTCAGCTCTAGCTCCATCATTAATTGATTTATTCTCTCAATATTTCTCTTCTAGATTTCCAGAGAGAGACTCTAGCCAAGCTCTACCTTTCAGGTCAGTACTTAGATCGTCTTTCCTTGGGTGAGGAGCCCAACACTTGTTCTACTGGTTGTGATTGGAGAAGGAGGGGGTAGCATAGTGTGTAATAATATATTTCTTGGATCAGGGGCTGTGGGAAAGTTGAAAATCTGTATTAATCAGTTCAGGCTGCCACAACAGATACCATAGACTGGATGTCTTCAACAGTAGAAATTTATTTCCTTATGGTTCTGGAGTCTGGAAAGCCTGACATCAAGGTCTAACAGGGTTTGGTTTCTGATGAGATCTGTCTTCCTTGTTTGTGGATGGCCTCTGTGTCCTCACATGGCCTTTCTTAGGTGCTTGCATGTGGGATGGGGAGAGAGGGAGGAAAGGCGGAAGAGCGATAGCTTTTCTTATAAGAGCATAAAATATCTCCAAATGCCATCACATTAAGGGATACAGTTCTTTTCATAGCAGTGTTATAAGGTACTATAATTCTGCCTTTTAAACTCTTGATCAAGACAGATTTAATTTTTAGAAAAGTCACAACACTGACCCACTATTCTTTTTATATTCTTTATCTTGGTGATTGGCATTACCATCCAATCATTAACTCAAGCAGGAAAACTGGGATTCATTCTAGACTCATTTTCATTATGTCTACATTATCAGGTCCTGTGGTTTATAGCTCTTAATTAATTCTTAAATCTGTCTCCCATATTCATTTTTCTCCACTTTCATCTATCTGTATTTTAAAAAGCATGCCTTCTACCTGGCCTTTTTTTTCCCGTTTCACTTGCTGCTCGTAGGTCTTCCACATCATTATCAGAGTGATCTTTCTAAAACAAAGTAACCACGTTACTCACTGTATCAAAATAAACTTGAAAAGTAAATACCTAAACTCTTTAAGAATGGTATATGGGGAGCTCAGTAATTTAGGCTGTACCCACCTCTTTGGCCCTATTACCTCTGCCTCTCCTTTTTCTTTCAGCCCCAATCCAGGTGTGAGAACATACCTGCATTGCACAGGAGGTACAGTGTGCCCTTGTGTCTATGTGGGCAGCTCTCTTGTGGCTCCTCCTGACCTACTTCCCACCTGCTCTTTGGACTCTTTGCAGGGGTCTCTCTGCCTCTAGGAAAATTTTTCTTTCTCTTCTGTTTGGGTTTAGGTGCTTTATTTTAAGCTACACTTTGGTATGTCCAAGCAAACATTCCAGTACGCCTGCCTTGTTACAACTTGTCTCCTCTTATATGTTAAATGTTTGTCCATAAATTATTGGTTTCATTTTTATACTTAAGGTTCCTCTCATGTCTTCTTGTATTTTAAGTGTTCTTTTTTTTCCCATTCACTTGACCCATGAGTTCCCAAACTGTGTCCTCATTTCCTTAATTCTGACACTCAACATGTCATTCATGGAGGTGCCCTGTGTGTTGTGAACCAGGAAATAATAACAGAATTTGAGTTCTTCTCCCATCAGCATTATCAATTTGGACATGTAATTTAACTTTCCATTTTATAGAGAAACGACCAAACTATTGATCTGTTTGAAGTATGTTGTAAAGGCTTGATACTTAATACTTGATTGTCTTTGATTTTGGGAAATAAAATAAAATTAGTGAATTCTGTTATTATTGAAAGAATTCAGAAAGATTCATAAATGTCAACTTGAAAAAATTTGTTCATGAATGCTTTTTGGATCAAGCATATAAAAATGAGGAAAAAGTTCAAAAGAAGAGATTAAGAAGAGGCTGAGTGTTTTCTGATGGGTGACTGCACAATGCTGGTGGGTAGTGTGTTGTTTCTATGCCTTTGGAGCAACAGTGCAGTAGTGTTACCCTAGCACATGAATTATGACTGAAAGTGGAAGTTTTGCTGTCATGGCCAATTGACTTTATGACAAACTGCCTGCAAATGACTGACTACAGCCTTGCATTTGTCTGCTAACTTCAGGTAGTGCTGAGGCAGCTATGAATGAGACAGGTGCTAAATTTAAATGCAGTAACAGATGCTGAGCAACTTCTGACAAGCAGCAAACCATTGCAGTGAGTTCCTTTAATGCATTACTCCTTTTACAGTCAGAATTGTTTAAGATAACTAGAGAATATGTATGCATTTGGGACAGTTTGTCTTAGTTGAGTTATTTTTAGCCTGAGATGTATTTTCACTTGTTAGTTGCCATATAATTTGCTTTGGGCAGAATGATTTATATTTCAAGCACTGATTCTCTACTATATATAATAGCTGTGTCTACAAATTACCAGTACAGCTTGCTGGAAAAGTAAAATGATTAGTCAATAAGTTCCTGTTTCTAAATAAAACCAATATCCTATTTGATTTTTATCCTTTACTGAAATTAGGATTATCAGCCAGTTGTTGGAGAATCATATAGTCACAGCTAAAATCTTTAGAAATTTCTAAAGGATTTGGAAACTCTGTCACTATATTAAAGTTTTGCAGGAAGACTGAAAGCCTTAAAAGTGATTTTTAAAAATTGATTGTTTCCTAAGATAATATATACAACAGCAGACTTGCTAGATAAAATAATGGATGCCTGGTTAATTTTGAATTTTTAAATAATCAATAAATTAGTGTTTAGTATAAGTATTCCTAAGTATTGTATAGGTCTATAAGATACATTTATAATACAAAATTATCTATTTATCTGAAATTCAAATTGAACTAGGTATTCTGTGTTTTTATTTGCTAAATCTGACAATATAATATTGATACAAAAGTATTAAAATCTACAAAAGAAATACAGTGCAAAGTACATTTCTTTTAATGTACTGCTTCCTTCATACATCCCAATATTCGTCTTTGGAAAGCTTGCAGAAATCATCTGTGCTTTAATAAACATACACATGTTAATTTTATTTACTTGAACATTTCCCTCCCCTTTTATACAAATACTAGTAATTTAATATGTGGTGCTGTACTTTTTCATTTTTACTTAATATATTTCTACCATGTGATTTTTTTTTTTTTTAAAGACAGTGTGGAAAATATGGGGTAGTATGATAAAAGAATGATGTTGGCTTTGCAGTCAGGTAAGAGTTGGATTCAAATCTGAGTTCTCTGGTTTACAAGCTTTGTGGTCTTGAGCAAGACCTCAGCCTCTCCTTTCCTCTGTTGTCTTATGTGGGAAATGGAGAGAATGATGTGCAACGCAGTGGAGGATATTGTGGAGGGCAAGATGGTCAGGGTCCCTGCTACCTTGATATAATGTGTGTAAATGGAGCTTGCTGAGCACTATTGTTCCTCATAGGTACTGAGTTCATTGAGCCATTATTGATATGTCTCATAGTTCTGAGTTTCATGGTGACTGAAACAGACAAGTTCAGTTATAACCAAATAGTGTTATGGCTATAAGCAGAATATGTGAACAGTAGCTAGACGGGAACTAGTATTTTTCTGTAGTATTTGAATATGCCTATTCTCATTGTGTTGAGGGATTTAGTACCATGAAATGTAACAGCCATATTTTGAATGTACTTAGAATATAAATATAAGGACACATTTTTTCTTTGGGAATTTTTCTTAAAATCTTGGATTTTAAACGTGGTTTGTTTAAACATATGAATATTATCTAAATGGTGAACATGACTGATTTTTCTTTGCTATAGCAACCCATAGTTTCTCCAATACTTAACTCTCACTTATTCATACCGTCTATGGTGTTGGCTGTAGTGTGCTGTGGATACCAGTCTATTTCAGACATTCATTTTTGTTCCCTAGATTTCATTTATGTTGTGTTCCTATTTTTCTCCGTGTGTAGGGCAAGGTCGACAATTTTGAAATTGGAAAGAGAATGGTAAAGTGAAACTTTCTCCTATCCAGAGGCAGTATATTGTAGAAATGAAGTGGTTAGTTGATTCTGGAGCCAAACTACTTGGGTTCAAATTCTGACTCTTTTGCTTATTAACTAGTGTTATGACTTTGGGCAAGTTACTTAACCTTTCTGTGTCTGTTTCCTCATTTGTGAAGTGAGTGGATTGTGTGACGATTAATAGACTTAATTGTGTAATATGCTTTGAATGGTGCCCAGCATGTGATAGGTACTTTGTGTTTACTGTTATTACTACTTCTGCTCCACGATTAGTGTCGACTGCTTTGTTATTATGTCCATATCTAATTTCTTCGAATTATTGCCCCTCTGATTCATCCTCACTTGTAGCAGGAATTGCCCAGAAAAACTCTTAGAACTTGACATTCTTCTGACATGTATTAGATTCTTTTTTAAGTCTTACCCATTGGCCATGACCCATAGTTATCACCTATATATCTTTCTATTTCATAGTGATGACTCTTAAGAGAACATTTGAATAACTGTTTTTCTCAAGTGGGAACTGCCTTCTCTGTACTTCCTCTGCAGACTCTCCTAAATCATTGGGCTTCTAAATCCATAGGTTTAAGGGGAAGCCGGGATGGCTCAGTGGGTTAAGCGCTCACTTTGCAGCGCCGGGGACTGAGGATCGAATACCGGCCCCGGCCCGTGCGGACCCACATGCTGAACTGGGGAGCTCCCCCAGCTCAGTTCTCTCTGTGTCTCTGTATCTCTCTCTCTCTCTCTCTCTGTCAAAAACAATAAAGAAAAAGAATTTAAAAAAAAAAAAAAAAAAAAGAAATTTAAATCCATAGGTTTATGAGGGGATTATAGTTTTAATCCCCTTCCCCATAATGCCAATGCTGCCTATCTTTCTGACTTAATTTTTCATAGAGGAAAAAGGATAGAATTGAATTTTATTGTGCATACCAGGCACTCACGTATATAATTTTATCCTTTCCAAACTTTACAAGTACATTTATTTGTAATTATAGATTTTGAAGTTCAAAAAAGATAAGTGAGGTAACAGGGCATATAGCAAGTAAATGATCAAGTTAAAATTTTAATTCAACTTAGCAGGCTCCCTATTCCATACTCTTTCATTGCTATCATACTTCCTTCTGGCTGGTTTAATTAAATATATCTATATAGACATGGGATTCCTTATATTGGGATATCTTTCCCATTATTCTTTAATTAATAGAAGTTAATCATTTTTTGACGGTACGTAACTGTATACTATTTTATGAAGGAATATTGTAGTCTTGTCACCTATAAGAATAAAAAATATGACTACTTTATTTTTAAGATCTCCCTGTATAGTTAGTTCTCTGTGAAACCATGCAATGCCTGACATTGGAATGCTGGTTTTATGGACTTATCATTAATCCTGAATATTTATTTTATAGTTATGAGCTGGAAATAGGCATATTTTATTCATCTCATTTATTATAATATACCCAATGAGTAAATATGTTTTCAAGCATACTGAGTTTCCGGTGAGAGGTCCCTTGCTCAAGGCCATGGTGCTATTTAGATTTCAGTTCCAGGTTAGTGCCCATTTCCTCTTGTTGTGACTCCAAGGCACTTTTTAAAACAAATGCCAGTGGTTGAACTATTTGACTTTGAAATGGAGTTGATGTTTTAAATGGTATATTCTAAATTGGAGTAAGGAAAGTTAGTATTATTTTCTTTTAGTACACAAAGCTAATTGCAGGCATTGATGGTCTATGCATCTGCTCATATACATCACATACGTTCATTTTTTCCAAATGCATTTTCTCTTACATAGATAAGAGAGGCAACTTGTTCCTTCTCAGAGAAATCTCTTCTCATCTTCCAGATGAAAAGTAAGGGTGTTGTTGCAGATTTCCTTTCTTCATTGAAGAAATTACTTACAAATTGATTTCCTGATGACTCAGTTTTCTGCAAAGCAAAGGATAGATGTAACTGTGGGGACATTGTGCAAAATTATTGGACAGCAAAGATTAAAGACGGGTTAATGATGTGCACATTGTTGTGGAGATCTTGGATTCAACACCTTACATAGTCTAGATAAGTATTGCCAGAAGAAAATGAGATTTGTGGAAGTTGAGGGAATTAAGAAGCTTTTTTTTTTTTTTTGAATGGGAAAGAAGAAAACATTATACTGAGAAGGGTATTTTGAAAATCTTTGAAAAATCTTCTTCCATTTAACACTCTTTTATTCAGTTTTCCTTCTTTGGCTTAATGTATTATCTTCCAGTGGTTCATGTATGTCTCGATTGTTAGAATTCATTTCTAATTGGTGTTGTGTGTATGTTTTGTCTCCTCAATTAAGACTGTGAGCATTCAAGGCCAGCATCACGTCTTATACTTTTTACATTTTCATTTTTTCCCCCACAAATTTCTCAATGCAGAGTCAAGTATGCTCCTTACTGTGTGGGTAAGGATCTATAAATGTATCCAAGATGACAGTGGCCTGTGTTGAGGACCTCTTAAAGAAATATTTTGGATACATCTACCATCTTATTTAAAAGAGATTTTATGCCATTTACCTTACTATGGAAGTATTACCTGCAAATATAAGCTAATTTTAAATTATTCCTAAAAGGATTACTTATTTTCTGCCTATAAAGAAAACTATCCTAATGTTAAATCAATAAGATTTTATTGGTCAGAAGAACTGTAGTAGTATCAAGTGCTTTTTAGAGTATATAGCTTTAGAATATAATTTTAAAGTTCTGATAAAACATAATCATTTTATTTTATTATTTTTTCTTCCTGGTCTCATTTTAGTTGCTGTTTGTAATACAGAAGAATACTGAACTTTGAAAAAAATGCTAGAACCTGTAGGTAAGAACCTGTTTTTTTCTGACTATTTTTATGGAATTGAAATACCTTCTTCCGTTGGGATCTTTGCAATGTGGTATTTTCTAAATAGCAGAATTCTTTCTATAGTAGTGTAGTATTAAAAAAAGTTGTTTTTCTTTTTCTACTAGCATTAATACCAAGTAATATGTTTTTATATTTGGACAGTTTTATCTGGAATGTTATAAGAAAACATTATTTATAAGCAAAACTTAAAAGCACATGAGATTTTTTTGCCAATTATGTGTTTTAATAAAGCTTAATGTCAACCAAATTCTGATTAGTGAACCCAGTAATTCTGCTAATGTTTGTTTATGGATAGCACCAGAAAATTTAACAGTTTTTCTTTAAATACCAGAAAAAGATCATTGCCTGTGTCATTCATATTTCTATTTTATTTGTGGCAGGTGAAATATTACTGAGCTCTGGTTTTAAGTTGGCAAAGGAAACAATAACAAAAACTTAGGCTAACAGCCTCTAGTTATGATTTAAAGCAGTTTAATTTTTACACCAGATAATTTAAGTTGGAAATAGTTATATTTCCCAAGCTCATGTGTTATTTTTGTTTTCTACACCGCTTTTTAGATTTAGAGAAACTAATTTGTAGAACTAGTTTAGTCCTCTCCTCTTCTAGGGAACATTTTGAGTAATATTGTTGGAAGGTATCTGGATTTCTGACAACTTAATGAATGCATCTGGTGTCTTTATAGCAATAGGTTTTGTGGGTAGTATAAGAAGGGACAGCAGGAAAAGGAGAAGAGGCTGTTTTTGTGACCAGAGGGATCATTACTATGATTTGTTCCTGGCACTATGCCGGTAATGAAAATGCATGGGTGTGTTATTTCCTTCATCACCCATTTTATAGTGAAGACCCACACTATAAAGCCTACTAGCCCTCATAATAAACTTCCTGGTAGGAAAGTGGAGAGCAGAGGAGAAATATAAAATTATTTAAATTACTACTTTCTAACCATTCTGTAAGTTATTACTGAGTTGCGTACCTTCCAAGAATTGCTAGATTTGTATTCTGAGATACCCTGGGAAATATAATCCAGAATTAAGTTCTCATGCCTATCTTTATTATTATTTGCTTTTAAAACTCTGCATAAGAGTAAATATTGTTTGTTTAAATTTATGTGTGTTTGTAAACTCATTGTCAACATTCATGCTTTAATTTCTCAATTTCTGTGAAATTCCATATATAATGTTATAGAAAGTATCTCTGGTGTGAATTCCCACTCTTTGATTATTATGATATGGCAAATATATTTTAATAAGTAAATTTGTTATCATCATGAATCTGTTACAACATACATCTGAACAGTCTCTATTTTTTAAAAGAATACATTTGGCTTCCCATATAAGTGGGTGGGGAGAGTTCTAGGGAGATGTTTTAAGTTATTGTTTTTGGTAATAATTCACTGGTGGAACATGCATATGATATGACTTATTACTATTACTATAATTTATATAGTATATTATTATATATTATAGGGGTTATTCAGAGTATTTGTTTTGCAACTTTGTGCCTGTTACATAAAGTAATTGATTAAATTATATTAATTGTAAAATACATATATGTAAACTTGCTATTTAAATTTTGGAAAAAACTAAAGTATTAAGAAGTCATGTTTTGAAGCAATATAGTTTCAAGTAAATTCTCAAGTGTAGAATGCTTTGCCCCCTAATATATGAAATTGTCATACTTTGGGTATTATGATGCATCAGTGACATTACTCATATTCACTTATTTGTTTTAGTTATATTTCTCATTTTTCTAATATGTAAATACAAAATTTTAAAAGGCAAAAGTATCAGCATTTGCTAGATCACAGAGTGTTTGGTCTTTAATAGTTTTTATTATAACGTTGAAATAGCTGGCCTTAGAACTCAAATATACTTCATCTGAAGTGGCTTCTGTACTTCACAACTGGTTGCATGTGGCATACACTATAGCCAGTTCCCTGCTTTCAAACAAACTTTTTTACAAGAGACTTCAAGGTTTGAGTGATGTATTTAGAGTGACGTGTTACAAGCCCTCTTTTATTTTTTTCCTGAGTCAGTTCTAGGCTCTTGAAAGGAATAGTTTTAGGATTTCTGTAAGCATGGGGTGGTGGTGTGTGCACTGGAATCTGCTTACTGACTAATGCTGCTCTTCGGTCTAGACAAAACACGGGCCCTGCAGGCAGCGGAGCGCTTGCAGGCCAGGCTGCGAGAACGTGGGGATGTGGCCAATGAAGACAAACTGAACCTTCTAAGGTCAGTCTTGCAGAGCCCACTCTTCAACCAGATTCTGAACCTGCAGACTTCTCTACAGCAGCTGAAAGAGCAGGTAGGACATCATTCCCCCAAAGCAGGCATTCATAGCATGGCGTAGATCTCTCTCAGTAAAGGCTGATTTTTGTATGTGTTAATGAAGAGTCAGTGAAGTCATTTAAACCAGCTGTCTCAACCTTTTTGGCACCAGGGACTAGTTTGAGGAAGATAATTTTTCCACTGACTGTGGGAGTTGGGGGGTAAGGGATGGGTTCAGGATGATTCAAATGCCAAATGCAGCTTGTCACTTACCACTTACTTACAGGGTTTTGATGAGTCTACAAGCAACTGATTTATTATGGTCTCTGTGCTGTCAAACTTCTCTGCTAATGTTCATCTATCTGTATTTGCAGTCACTCCCTAGCATGAGCATCACCGCCTCAGCTCCACCTCAAACCTTCAGGCCCTAGATTCTCATAAGCAGCATAGCCTAGATCCCTCTCATGTACAGTTCACAATAGGATTCTTGCTCCTATGAGAATCTAATGCCACCGCTGATCTGATAGGAGGTGGAGCTCAGGGGGTAATTAGAGTCGTGGTGAGTGGCTGTAAATACAGATGAAGCTTTGTTCAGTCACCCGCAGCTCACCTCTTGCTGTTCGGTCCAGGGAACCCATGATTTAAACCTCCAAAGAAGACATTTATATTGACTGTGGCTTTCCCAACCCCAGTTATTTTTGTAATGGTTGTTGCTTAATATTGTAGACAATATGACATTGTGTTGAAATCTGTGTGCGTGCTTAAGAATGAGCCCCTACCTTACAGGAGAAGGAGATGATAAAAATATGTAAGGGTGGTTAACTGTAGACTTGATTTCCATCCTCACTGAGGCTTATTATTCATGTGATTATGCTCATTCAGATTCAGATATTCAGTGCACTTAAAAAATTTCAGGTAAGCCTGCATTTGCATGTGTAATTGTGTGTGAGGAAGGGAAATTACCTCTATTTTGACTGTAACAGGAATAATTACATTGTCATCAGAGGAATTGCAGTTCTTACTTCTTAAAGGAGGGTAAGTAGCAGTTGCTTTCATAACAGCATGGTGATAAACATCAGAAATGCTAAATGAAACAGTATTTTTATTGCCGTAAAAATTATGAGCATTAAAAAGTCCTAGCATTTATGTTAAAACTGAAACATATCACAATGACAGAAAGAAAAGTGAAGTCACATGTTCTTTGAACTTAAATTTAGTCACCATTTCTCAGGTTTAAAAAAACATTTTTTTTAAAACAGTTATCCTCATAAGTTTTGTGAAATCATTCTATGCCTATAGTCCCAATTAATTTCCATTCTAATACTTTTGGCATTGATTTAATGGTTATGGATGACTTGCTAGCAAATATTCTACCTTAAAAGATTTTAAATGAAACTTGAAGACTAGTTTTATAATTCAGGGAAAGAACAGTTATAGTTAAAAAAACAAACAAACCAAACATATGTCAAATGCAAAAAGAACACATAGTAGCGATAGAGAAGGAATTTGTTTAATGTCATGTAACGTCTTAATCTAGATATTCTAGTAGCCAAAAAATTTAATCTAGAAGAATGTTTAAAAATATTTTTCTCTAGTGAATTTCTACTTAATTATTTTAGAGATCTTAGTTGTGAATTAAGAAAGAGATGTTTTTATTATATGTAGTTGTGTTTAACCCCTTTGTAAGTTATTGAAAAGATTGGTTTTAAGTGCCCATTTCCAGAATGGATTAGCAACTTTTTGGAGAAACCAATATCCTGAATATAAGTGTGATTATGATGTGGAAAATTACCCGGTTTCTCCAAAAGTGTGAAGAAGTTGAGCAGATGTGCTCTCCACTTATTTATTCTATAAGGAAGATATGATTAGAATGAGAGGAAAGGTTGAAGCAAAAAAGTACAAGTATGTCAAGAAATACCACTAGTTTAGTGAGATAACTGTCAAGATCTGCTTTCTAGCCTGCCTTATGTAAGGGGAATAGCATTTGTATTATACTTACCATGTCTGCTGAAGGGAGGAGAGGAATAGGCCTTCTTTTGAGCTTCTTTGACCCTTTCCAGGTGAAGTAGGCTATGGACTCTAAAACTATTTGTGCCCCACACGATTTAGCTGAAACATCTTTGGAAATCGATTGAGCGTAATATTATTGAGTCTCATACATAGTCTGTGACTAAGCACAGTGTGATGTTATTGGTATATTAATGATAGACGCTGATATACTTGAGGAATAAGTAAGCTGTGAGGTTTATGAGTTCTATAGACATGTCTTCTGTGCTTTTGGATTTTTGGCTCTTTGATCACCTGTTCAGGTGCTGAAAGGGACTGAGGAAACCATCTGGCCCACATGACATCGCTTAGAGAGGTTGAGTGACTTGCACTAGACTTGTGTTTTCTTGGCCTCACAAGGCACAGCAGCCCTTTTCCTGTTTGACACTGCAGCCTGTCTCACATCATTTTTTCCCTCAAAAGTAGAATTTTTTTTCTACTTTTGGCTCAGTGGGTTAAGCGCTCACTTTGCTGCCCTGGGGACCTAGGATCGAATCCCAGCCCCAGCCCGTGGGGACCCATATGGAGTGCCCCCCAGTTCGGTTCTCACCCGGGTGAGACCCTGGCCCGGCTTCTGCCCTCTGCAGCCCCTCACCCACCTGTGGAATTAAATTGTGAAAAAAACAATGATGTACAATCATGGAGGCTGTTCTGGGCCCTCCCCCTTCTCTTTGTCTCTGTCTGTCTCTCTGTCAAAAACAATAAAAATAAATCTTAAAAAAAAAAATAAATAAAAAGAAGTAGAAATTTGGTTCCTAGATGCTGAGTTTAATTTCCATTAAAACCAGGGTAACTTCTTAGTTTCTGTGACTCTCCACTTTAGTCTCCATTCTTACTAACTCAGTGTCATTTGTTCATTGGGCCAGATGTTTTTTTCTTGTATGACTAGAGTAAAACTTCAAAAGCTTGTACTATTTTCTGTTTTATGGTTTAAACCTAAACATTCTAGGCTTTATCATGTTAGATTTAAATTTTCTATATAGTTTATCAACTGCTAATTTATTAGTATTTGTAATTTAGTGTTTAATTAATTCACTTAAGGAATGAAATTTGTTTTGTGCTTTTAAACCAGTAGCTATACTAATCTGATCAGTGGACAGCTTTTGTTTATTACCTTGTACCTAAATTATGTTTTCAGATCTATGATTTTATGTGCATGATAGGGGCAAGTTAGTGTCTCCTTACATTATAGTATTGCTGGTAAAATTGACCCCTCTGATTTTTCTCTGCCATCATCTATTAAAATGCAAAGGGAGTGAATAATTAAAAAGCTCAAGGTATGTGTAGCATATTGAAGAACATGATCATATTGTTGCCTTGACAGATGCTGAAATGCTATGTTGAATTAAGCCTATTATTTTTTAGTCAGACCCTTCTCATTAATTCTTTTGTTTTAATTGTTAAATTCATTGGGGTAACATATATAAGGAATAACAAGTGCTGGAGAGGTTGTGGAGAAAAAGGAACCCTCATATACTGCTGATGGGAATGTAAATTGGTACAACCACTATGGGAGGCAGTATGGAAATTCCTCAGAAAATTAAAAATGGAATTGCCATATGACCCAGTAATCCCTCTTCTGAGTATTTACCCCCAAAACTTGAAAACCTCAGTCCATAAAGACATATGTACCCCAGTGTTTGTCATTACTTCTTTTCAGTAATGTTTAATTTTTCTAAATTGCTTCTTCAGTTTTAAGACTGCCCTTAGAAATCAAACTGTTTCCCTTTGACAAATTAAACACTTGACAGGTATGTAACAGAGGGGAAAAAAAAAAGCCATGCCCGGAAGGGATGTGCTATTTAAAATATTGTCAAAAATATTAACAGGTCTGAGAGTATAGTTGATGCCTCTGTTTAACTCTGCCACATTGTACCATATATTGTTCTAAATGCCAGCTAAATGGATGTGTGCTATTAAACCTGAATAATCTCTGATAGCTCCAGTTAATTTCCTATTGCTTAATTCCTGTTAAGTGAAGAGAAGAAGAAAAAAGAAATGTGACGGTGTGTCAATGATCTGTCAAATGAAAATTCTCAGGTAGTGTCCTCATTGTCACCTAGTCATCACAGCTAATAACCACA
This sequence comes from Craseonycteris thonglongyai, assembly GCA_004027555.1. Lineage (NCBI taxonomy): Eukaryota > Metazoa > Chordata > Mammalia > Chiroptera > Craseonycteridae > Craseonycteris > Craseonycteris thonglongyai. Next base: position 12,563 of record PVKE010013504.1, on the reverse strand, counting down.
AGGCTCGGTGCGTATTCATGACAAAAAAAATCCAGCCACTGAGGGGGAAATAAACACGTTAGCAGTTTGATAGTAGAAACTTGTCAGCCATGAGGAAATTGGATTTGCATATTCTGTGATGATTCTCTAGTCCATTATAGGTGTTTGCTACGACCCTGATTAATTAATTGCCTTGCCTTCTGAATTGATCACTAAATTAAACATTTTTTTTTACTCTGAGTTATTTGTACTGAAATTGTGAATTAAAATTCTTAATTTCAATAGAAATGTAGGACTAATACTTAAAAATTGAGATTGCTGAGAATTTTTTTTTTAAGGCTATGGTGATTGTGACGAATTCTAAGATTGAAGAAAAGATGTGGGTAATTCAGGTTACATGACCTTCTGATATTGCAAACAAGCCCTGGGGCCCAGAATATTCTAGAGCAGTGGTTCCCAGCCACTGAGCCTTGGACCATTACCAGTCTGTGGCCAGTTAGGAACTGGTCTGCGCAGTAGGAGGCAACTGAGCAAAGGTTCATCTGTATGTAAAGCTGACCCCACATCGCTTGTGTTACTACCTGAGCTCCTCCTCCTGTCAGATCAGTGGCGGCATTAGATTCTCACAGGAGCAGGAACCTTAGTGTGAACTGTGCATGTGCATCCCATGCCCCCTTTTGGTCTTTGGAAAAATTGCCTTCCATGAAATTAGTCCCTGGTGCCAAAAAGTTTAGGACCACTGAGGATTCTCTAGACTTTTTGGAATGTGAAACTTATTTAGTTGTTTCTGGTGTTTGATATTTCCAGGCTCCTAGTTCATTTAGCTTTGTCCTGGGAAAGTGTTGATGTGTAGTATAGATATATGTATGCATGTATGTATGTATATATATGTGTGTGTGTGTATGTATACATGTGTGTATATATGTGTGTATATAGGCTGTCTGGAAGAAATTCACCATAAATGCCTCTATTTTTTCATATTACGTGGCTGGGTACTTTCCATATAGCCTCCATATATCATCTAGATGTATAATATAATATATATTATACTTATATATGCATACACACACAAAAAAATTAAACCATACCTTTCTAAGTTTTTTCTTGGGAATTTATGATATCTCTAGAAATAATTGGAGAGATACTAACTTAACATAGACTCAAGTTGGAAATAATTGTTCAGTGTTGATGAGAGTAATTGCATCCATTTTCAGTTTTATTCTTGAGATACGGTTTTTGTGGTGTAAAATTTGGGTTTATATTTCTGTTTCTAAGTTTTACCTGTTCACATTCCAAAAAGAATCTGGAACAACTTCTGGTGGCAAACAAAGACTAGTGGGTGATTCCAATGTATATCTAAACAAAGGCCAAATAGTGTCAGAGTACTAGATAATTTCAAGTTCCTTGGGTTACTAAAATTTAGTATATCATTTAATTTCCATTTCCTAGGAGCAGAGGCAAAACAAAACTAAATTAAAGCAAAACTAGAGGGTTACAAATTACTCAATGTGAGGCATTGTTTGTTGAACCAGATTTTCCCTTGGCGATGGGAGGGTTATCTCTTGGATACTTCTAGAAGGCTCATAATCAATAAACCTTTGTAGAACACATAAAATCAATAAAAATATAATTAGTACATAAGATGGAGGTTCTTACTATCTAGAGGAGAATATAGAACATATATATTTTTATGTAATTAAATAGAAAAACAAGGAAGTGGGTGGTATGAGAGGAAGGAATTACTATGACTAGAAGAAAACTTCACATTGGAGGTAGCATGTAAGTTGGGTCTTGAAAAATGAGTAAGGGTTTTCCTTAGAAATGGGAGAAATCATTTCAGGGGCTGAGAACAATGTACAAGGGTATAGAGTTCCCAGTTGGGTGTGATTTTTACATTCTCCCTCCCTAGGGGACATTTGGAAATGTCTGGAGACATTTTTAATTGGGGATGGGAAGGGGGACATGCTACTGGCATGTAATAGGTGGAGCCCAGAGATGCTTCCTGACATCTTCAGTGCACAGAACAGCCCTCTAAAATAGAATTCTTGAGTTCCTAAAATGTGCAGTGCTGAGGTTGAGAAACCAGGAAACAGTCACATACAGACCTGTATTATTAGAGCGATAGAATATATATGCCAGGTATTGATGAAAGGAGGAGCCAGACTGTGAGAAATTATATTAACTTTATCTTCTGTTGTATTAAATACAGTATTTTAACTACCATTTAAAAAAATTTCTCCACATCTTTCTAAGAATGAAATATACTAAGATTATATATTAAGGTTGTAACATCACAGCCTAATTTATGAAAGTGATGGATTTTCTGCCAAATGGTCCATGGGGTACTGTACACCATTTTACATACACATATTTTTTCTGATGCTTTGTCTTAAAACAAGCAACCTTTAGAGAGCCTAGAGAAATAGGTGATCAATGTATATTTAAGAGGGTCACTTTCAAATATCTGGTACCAACAAGGGGGTATTAGGTGGAAACCACTGTCCTGGGGCATACCTTGCAGGGCCACCATTCTGTCGGTATATATTTGTAAGACTGCTAAGTCAAGTTCATGTCCAAAGTGTTAAGGTGGGCCGCTTTTAAGCAGTAGCATCAGTAACTTCTATTATTTCTTACATTTATATTTTTTAGATTGATGGAAAGATGAGAATTTTGATAAGTGAGCATTTTGTTGCTCTGTTTTGACTTTGGTGATTGGAAAAGATCCTGTTTTTTGCAATTCATGTCTCCAAGAGCAGAGATTCCTATTTTCTCGGTGTTATTTTATTATTTATATAAATGACGGACACATAGCCCCTTTAAGGTTTCTGATTTGAGATCGAAAGGAAGTTTATTGGTCTGCAGGCTTGCAATCAGTGAAAGGGAAATGATTACTGTCTCAAAAATGCCTACCTTAAATTATGACTTGGTGCCAGTGGAGGAAGGGGAACCAAAATAAAAAATGGTATTTTGACCCATTAACAGGACTTACCTAAAAATGGAATAGAATTTCCCCTAGTTCATGCTGCTGGTGAAAATGGAAAAGGGTTTTTATTTTACCCCTAAAATGGTTGTACTTCTTTGTTACAGTGTTACAACACCTAACAGAACAGTGTCTGTTTCTTGAGACTTTAATGTACATTATCTAGAAGAAGTTTAAAAGAAGGATGGATTCTTATGTTTTTACATTTACCATAAAGTTTATTTACTGTAGGAATTTCAAATACTTTATTTTTGGTACAATAACAGCTTTTAAATGTTTGTTCCTTTAACTAAAAGTTTGTAAATATACAGCCTTTGAAAGGACTAAAATTCTTGTTTTATCCTGGGCAAGAAGGCACTGTTCAAGCTTTTTATACAGTGCTGGATTAAAATGCAACACCATCTTGCTATTGGGTATGCATGTGTGTCTAAAACAGCAAATGGTGCTAATTGTATGGTGTTTTTGTGACAAAGTTAAATGATCTTTACAGGGAAAAAATGTGAAATTTACTGGGTATAACCTAAATGAGTTTTTTAACCCAAGAATTTAAACATTTGAAGCTATAGTAACAACAATAGCGACAACAAAAATCACCTTAAAGAAACCCTTGTGTGCTGTGGACTTTGTCTCACTTAACAAGACCATCAGCTCTATGAGGTGGGCTTTATCCCTGTTTTATCCGGTGAGGAAATAGGCATTTAGAGAGGTTACATAACTTACTCTGTACCACATAGTTATTCATTGGTAGATTTAGGAGAATGATCTGAGTCTGTCTAATTGTGAAGCCAATACTTTTTCTTTTAATTTACACTGTTTATAAACCCCTAGTTCTCTAATATAAGGAACAAGTAAGTTGAAAAAAAGTTAATAGCAGTTCTAAAGAGAAATGCACTTGTACAAAATGTTTTGTAAACTCACATTCATTAAGGTTTGTCATTTTCCTTAATTTCTGCCCCTGAATTTTAAGCAGCGGGCCTTTAAAATACCAGGGCTGCTTGGAATATATCTAGCCATGTAATGTTAAAAATAGAGGCACATAGAGCAGGATTTTTTTCCGGACAGCCCTCATGTAACCAGAACTTTCATTCTGATTTTATTTATAATTATGCCCAGTTTTAAAGTAAGTGAAGATAATAGTGTAATGGAAAGGCAGTATGACTAAGTAATACCAGTCTTCTTGTGTTCCTTTTCATATATTTATACTGGTCTATAAAGTTTTTATTTTTATTTTTATTTTCTCTAAGTAGACTGTGAACAGCGAATAGTTTTGTCTTCTAGAAACATGGGACTGATAGGGAAAACACTAAAAAATTCTAAAATGTCATTTGTTTAAATTTTTATTATCTGAATTACTATTTATTGTGGCATTTAAAATAGATTAACTTAATTTTGATACCTTCTCCCCTTTGATGTAGAAAATTTCAGCATCTTTTGATAAGAATATTATTTTTGGTAAGCTACATTCTTTAAACGTTTTTTCCTTGAAAGTTTTGCTAAGAAAGCACAGAAGTGTTGGGATTTAAATAGAGAAAAGACATTCTGCAAATACACATCAACACACATGCCTAGACTGTGGTGTATATGCTGCTCTCCACTTGCCATTTGTTCTTAACAAGCATAAAAAGGAGTTTAGGAACTAATTGTATTTCAGATTTGTTTGAAGTGTATTTACTACTTTGCCATACCATAAATCCATGCCATACTCATCTTTGTGTACCTTATACCTAACATGGATGTTTTTAAATATTTATAACTTTTGTACATTAATTTATATTTTCTTGTTACAGAACTAATTTTTAACATAAATACGTGAGTCAAATAACAAGTAATTTTGAAGACTCACCACTTTTCTCTTAGTAATCATATTGAAAAGATGCTCTTCTTCATCCTCATTGCATTTCACATGTCTTAACTCCTGACTGAGTGTCAGGAATTAGTCTATATAGTTGCCTGTGTCATCATTACAACAGTACTTTAAAATAAGTTATTTTCCTTATTACACAGATGGGGAAATGGAGGCACAGAGAAGTGGTAGAGCTGGTGTTTGAGTGCGCGGCAGGGTAGCTAACGCGAGCCCAGTGGTGGTTTGAGCCCAGTGGTATTTGAGTGCAGGCAGGGCAGCTTACTCAAGCCTAGGTCTGCATCATAGCTCCGACCTTTTCTGATTCAGTGTCCTCTAAACAGTGTAATAAATACAACTTAAGGATTTCCTGGTGATTTCAGCTATCGTTTTGCTTATCTGATCTCAGATGCTGGCAGTGTAGTACCATTTGCAGACAGACACAATTCAGACTTGTATTCTGGCACTGATATTTTTTAATAGATGATCTTAAGTAAGAGTTTATTTCTTAAAATGAAAGTGTACATTATATATACACACACACATAAATATATGTATATGTGTGTATGTATGTGCATAAATATATACGTATCTTCACTGAGCCTCTTTTTTTTTTTCATCCTTTAGTTGTAAAATGGGAACTGAATAACATGGATCTAACAACTCTAAGGCATAAACCCTACGCTTACCAAGCACTTAATAAATATTAGTTCTCTTCTTATTGTTTCCTCCTCCTATTTGAAATTTAGTAGTTTAAGGCAGCAGTTCTCAAACATTTTGGTCTCATGTCCCCATTTCATTCTTTAAAAAATTAATGAGAACGACAGTGACTTTTTGTTTATGGGGTTTTACCCGACAGTATTTATCAGGTTAGAAATAACAATTGAGAAATACTTTAAATATTTATTAATATGTTTAAAAATAGTAATAAACCCATGGCATTTAAAAATTAGAAGCATGGCACTGCTTTACATTTTTGCATCTCATGTAGCTTAATACGAAGTAACTGGATCCTCATATCTGCTTTTGCATTTGATACGTTTAGATTTGTTGCCTTAGTTGACATATGGGGAGAAAAATCTAGCCTCACACAGATATTTAGCTGGGAAAGGTTGGAGTATAGCTCCTCTAGGTAGTTGTGAATGGATATCCTTCTTTGCTAGGGCACCAAAGCTCTTAGTAGTTTCTCTAATATTGGTTACAATGTTGAATCTGAAACCAGATCAACAAACATTGTGTATTTTATTTCAGTAAAATCTGTCTGTCTTGCTTTTTGAATTTTTTTAAACTTATGCATAATTTTGTATCATACTGTTCATCTGGAAAATTTGAAAAGTGGCAAACCTACATTTCACATTTCATTGTATAATATTAAAAAATTACGCTTGGTAATACTGCTTTCCATCTTATCAACACAGTCTTTAAATTGTGGAAAGTTGTCAAGCTCAGGCTAGCAGATACAAATTTTCTAAAATTCTAATTTTCACTTGGAAGCTCAAATTGGCAAGACTTATTGTCAGTTGTTTTCCTTGAAGTGACAGGCTTACTTTCTTTATTTTCAAGAAATTGTCTGCCATATACCCAAGTCTGTATAATCAGTTTTGATAGTCATTTTTTCAAGTACTATGATGTTCATGAAAAAAGTAGGTAATTCAGCTTGCAACTCAAACACTAATGCTTTTCCTCTAGACAACAGTTATATTTTTTATTCAGCTTAAGTGGTTTGAAAAGGGATAATGTGCACTCAAGTGTCAAAATGGAAAAAAATACATAAATTTACTTCTTCATCAAGACATTTTTAAAGTGAAAAGAATTTGTCTTTTTCTATCCAGTCTACTATGACACCTAACCCATAGTACCACTTAAATAAAAAAAATAAAGATACTGTCAAAGATCAAATAATATGAAAAAAATGCCATTGTTTTTGAAATCAGTGTAATGTAATTGGAATCTCAGTGGAAACTCAGGGAATAGGTTAAAGAATCCTGTTACATTTTACTGCAGTGTAGGACCTAATTTTTTTTTAAATGGTAAACTTAAACATTTTTTTTAATAAGAAGACATAATTAAAAGAGTTTAAGAGAAAACTAACTTTTAAAGTTCAAGTTATTTTTTTAAATCTTTACCCAAGTGTTCATGTATATTTAGGAAATTGGTGTGTGCGTAGTGGGGGTAGGGTGGGGGGAAGGTGTCTGAATCTTTTCACATAAAGTATTTCAATATATTTTAGTGGAATTTAGACCTTCTTTTAAAAATCTAGTTTATGAAATACACACAGAGTACTCTGAATTATGCTGAGCCCAGTGTTTAAGTGCAGTATGTATTGTACATTGATTTTAATCAATCTCTTTTATGATGTAATTTCAACAGTGAATAAAATATTTATAGTGCAGCTTTGTGTGAAAACTAGAACATTATAGAAGAGCATGACCTGCTACATGGACTTACACTTAAGTTAATGACATTTATCGAAGCACAAAATGTACAGTTTTGTACCTGATCATGTCATTTAATAAGCTATAGCAGTCAGTATTGCTTTGGGTAGATTGTTGGTTATCTATATCTACCTCCCTAAAAATTGAAATGGAGAAGACAAGAATCTTACTCTTGAATTCATTTCCTTCTTTAGGCATAAGTATTCTTTGCCTTCCATTTAGAGTTTCGTGGTTGATAGTGTATCCTTTTTAGTACGGGGGTGGGGGATGGGGGGATTTTAAAACAAATATGGCATAAAGACTTTTGTACTTTTGTATACAGAGAGGCCAGTGTAGAAAATTAGCGTTTTGATTACCCAGAATGACTCAAACGTTCTTGGTTAAATTATTTTCTTAATTCATTCTTATTTTAAATTTATTAGCCAGTGATAGTCAACAGCTACTATAAAATATCTGAAATTTATAATGTGGGTTCTAGGCCACTATCTGCTTTAATATTCAAGAATTCATACCTATGAAAAGAAAGGTATTCTGTCTCAATAAGTGGGTGAACCAATCCTGATGGAGTTACTTCATAGGATATCTAACATATTAGTGATTAGGGAAAACATTTTATCTTTAATTACTGTCCCATCAGCCTAATGTCTTTGACATTTTGAGGTATTCAGTAAATATTTTAATAAATGAAGGGAATGTTTCATAGAAAATGCAAAATTATGCTTATTCCATCTGAAAATACCTCCCCACTTTATAACTTGCTGCTCCATTTTGAATTTTGTTTAGTTCAGGAGCTTCGAGCTACTTTATGTCCAAAATAGTCTCATCACATTAAGTTAATCCCCTTTGAACATGCAACTCAATTTCTTTAATTAGCTTTAAAAATAAGGATCATTAAATCAGAGTGCCACCATCAATTAATGTAGAGGAGTTTGCCTGTTCAATAATGCATCAGAGTTGTGCTCTAATCAGAATTTTGTTGAAAGATTTATGGAAAAGGAGGCCTCTCTTGGTTCCAAACTTTCAATGCAGTTCTATTATGTATAAAAAAAATCTTTGCTGTGATTGCTACCAGTTTAGGTGCTGCATTTCATTGAATATTCTCAGCATCCTACCCATTTTCACATTTCATATTTGGGATCAGTTCCAGAGAGTGTTTTACAGCATTTTGTAAATTCACAAGAAAATAAGCACTTTTCTTGCTTTGCATGATGAAAAGACAAGATGTGGATTAAAAAACAGTCTGCATTTCTATGAGGTGCACCTGTTATGGCAAATTCCCCAGAGAGTGCCTTATTTCTTATTTCTCATTATGTTAAGGAGTAACAATCAAATAAAAAACTGGGAAATTGAACTAACAATATAAATGTTTACATTTATTTAAATTCTATTATAAAACTAGGATTGCAAAAGCAGTGGTCATTTTTCTTGCTTAATTCAAGATAGTATGTATTTTGGCTTTTAAATGACAGAAATATAATATCCATCAAATGTAGATAAGCATTTTATCAGTTTGTTCTTATTTCTATACTGTGTTTTCAGAATAAGTCAAAATAACAGGACCACAAAACAAGTTTTGATAATCTATATAAAAATGATTTAGGGAATTCAGTTTGATCCTAAGCTGTCATTTTCATAGACAATTATATAAGTACTTCTTGAAAGATTAATGTTAGGCATTAAAATAGAGCTAATAATATTAACTTCCTTTTATTATTTATTTATTTATTTATTTATTGTTAAATTTATTGGGGTGACATTGGTTGGCAACATAGTTTCCGGGTGTACAACTCTATATTGCATCATCTATGAATTGCATTATGTGCTCATCACCTAATTAACTTCCTTTTAAATTAACCCAAAAGGGATAAGTGAAACATAACACAGTATTTCAGTATTTTTGTAGCAGATTTAGTTAAGTGAATCTACATATTTGCAAGTATTGTATTTGATTAATGTTAAGCACACAGATTAAAGTTTTATGATCAAAATATTTGACATTGATCTTTTTTAGTATTTTTGGAGTGTCATTAATTTTACAGAATAGGTATTACTAAAAATAATATAAATATAAAAAACAATTTACAGTTTTATAATCTCACAATTATGTAAGCCTAGTACTAGGTAGGGTCAGATTACTTTAGCATAAAGATATAAGGTAAGATAATGATTACTTTTTCTTCTTGCAATTTGGTGAGCAATTAAATGATTACAAGTTTTAAAAATGTATAAAATCTCTGAGGAAAAGAATCTCAATGTCCTAGGGAAAGTAAAACACAGTTGCTGAGGATTCATCTTGTCTTGAGCACTTGCTAATGGATTTATTCTGGAAATGGTAATTAGCCAGTTGAATCCTTATAAAGCCTGTGGAGTGTGGAGGATGGGTCATTATAACACAGAAGTAGAGTAAGCTTCATCTTCAGATACCCAGTTTCTGTCGTCTCCTTCATTTAAGTGAACACGTAGTAATTCAACTTTAAATTCATAGTGTCTCTCAAAGAAGGCTTAGCTTGATAAATAGAGCTGGTCCTGCCTCCTACTTTGAGAGAAGTATGTTTTTATATCATCCATTGGAGTGCCCAGGTTCTGTGCTCTGATTATATCACTTATTTTGTAAAGTAAAAAAAAAAAAGAGAAATAACAGGGCAAAATTATTGTGTTAAAGGATTTTTTACAAATTGAATATACACATAAAATTCTTCACCTCAATCAAGACATGAGAAGTCCTAATACCATCACTCCATAATATTTTATGTGTCCCCATAGTCAGTCCTAACCATCTACCCTAAATTAGTCACCATGTTTGTTTGTTTTTTTCTGATCTATTTGGTATATAATTAACATACAACATTGTGTAAGTTTAAGATGTACATTGTGATATTTGACACATGTATATATTGTAACCTTACCACAGTAAGGTTAGTTAACTTATCCATCACCTCTCATAATTACCTTTTTGCATGTGTCTGGGGTGAAAACATTTAAGATCTACTCTCTTAGCAGTTTTTAAGTATACAATACAGTATTGTTAACTATGGTCACCATGATATACACTAGATCCCTACAACTTTTTCATCTTATAAATGAAAATTTTTACCCTTTGACCACCATTGCCCCATTACCCCTATCCCCCCCTTACCCCCAAACCCCAGAGCCTGACAACTACCAATCTACTCTTTGTTTCTATGAGTAGCTCCTTTAGAGTATGCATATAAGGCAGATGATATGCTGTGTAGACTTTTATTCTGTAAAAAAGTATTTGAATTTTATATAAATACAATCTGAGTGTGTGTATGTATGTATATATGACACACACACACACACACACACACACACACACGCACGCACGCATGCACGCTTTGTGCCTGGCTTATTTTCCTCACTTTGTGCCTGTGACATTCATTCATGTTGTATGTATCTGAAGTTCTTTACATTTTTCATTGTATTAATATACTAGAATATACTAGAATTTGTCCTTTCTTTTGTTGATTGTAATTTTGTTTTCTCCACTTTTGGGCCTATATAAATTAAACTGCCATGCATGTGTCTTTCGATGTTCATTAGTGTGCATTTCTCTTGGATATTTACTGAACAGTGAAATATCTGGGTCTTAAGTTCTATATTCAGCATTTGTACATTCTCTCAAGCTGCTTTTCCAAGTAGCTTTCCCTATAATGTATGGAAATTCTCATTGCTCCACATCATTGCTTATACCAGCTTTATATTTCTTTTTTCTTCTATTTTAGCTACTCTGGGGTATGTTGTAGTATCATATTATTGTTTTAAATTGCATTTTCCTGATGACTAATTATATTGAGTACTTTTCATATGCTTATTGGTCATTGGGTATCCTCCTTTGTGGAGTTCCTGTTTAAGTCTTTCACCCATTTTTGTATTTGTCAGTCTTTTTTTTACTAAATTATAAGAGCTTTTATAATACATTTTAGATACAAATTCTTTCTTGAATATTTTATCACAACTGTTTCTGACTGTTTTATATTTTGCCATTTGACTTCCTTAATTGTATCCTTTGATGACCAAATTTTTTTTGTTTTTGAATTTTGAAATTTAATATGATTTCATTTCTCAATCTTTTCATCTATGGATATCATCGTTTTGGTCCTAATTAAGACATCATTGACTGTGCCAAGGATGCAGAGATTTACTCTTAGAAGCTTGTTTTAACTTCTATATTTTGGCTATCATGTAAGGTAGAGATAAAGTATGTATGTTTATGTGCGTTTAACGTTTTCCATTTGACCCAGAACCATTTATTGAAAAGACCTCCCTTTTTTCATTAATTAGCACTGCTTTTTTAAATCAAGTGGATGTATATGTATGTCTGAATCTATTTCTGAACACACTAGATTCTGCTTAAATTTTGATAAAAAATTTTATTTTCTATTTAGTTTTTTCTAGGAAATAGTTATTTTTACGATGTCTGACAATGAAGTTTGTGAAATCGTCCTGGAAAAAGTGCTACATACCTCACTGCTGAATCTCACTATGGTCACCTTTAAAGTACTCCGCTTAGGAAGTTATGCACTGATGCCAGTGCCTAGTTTACCCTTCAAAACAATTTTGGAACAGTTTTTGTGGAATGGCCATCAGAGCCATCATTGTATTACGCTTAATGTCTTGAATGTCATCAAAACATCTCACTTTAAATGTTTTCTTTATATTCAGGTAAAGAAAAAGTCATTGTGGGCCAGATCAGGTGATAAAGGAGGGTGTTCCAATGCAATCATTTGTTTACTGGCTAAAAACTCCCTCACAGACAGTGCTTTGTTAGCTGGTGCATTGTCATGATGCAAGAGCTATGAGTTGTTGGAGGATGTTGCAGTCTTTTCATCTAACTTTTTCAGCACTTCCAAATAGTCAACCTGGTTGATGGTTTGTCAAATTGCTACATATTCACAATGAACAATCTTTTTGATATCAGAAATGGTTAGCAACATCCTCTGACTCTGGATTTGGACTTCTTTGGTCATGGAGAATTGACTGATTTCCATTGTGCTCTTTGATGCTTTGTTTCAGTGTTGTATTGGTACACCCATGTTTCATTACCAATGATAACATTGTCCAACTTTTTAATTGAATGCTTTCCATAATCTTTAAATTATATTTTAGGAATTAGAACTAATTAAAACTCATTAATTAAGTTAATATATGTCTATTTACTCAGAACATTAAAAGTTCTTTTTAGACTGAAATATTCAGCCAATAGTTAAACAAAAAACAGACAATTATTTGGTGACTTTTGCTCTTGACTAGCAACTTCCATAAATTATACAGATTGTTTTTCTGTATGTAAAAATCACCAGATATTCAT
>PVKE010013503.1:24654-36577 GCA_004027555.1 Craseonycteris thonglongyai | reverse complement strand
GTCTCGTTCCTGCAGTCATTTAGCATTCACTACATGAAGTGTTCACAGTCACGCAAAACTACATACATCGTTTATAAGCATGTTGTCACGTGATAGCTATTGAAAAATACATACTCTATGACGCCACGACACATCCCCAAGACATCTTCCTTTAAGGTCCTCACTTATCCACCAATTCACTAATGACCCAGTTGTGGGCATGGAACTCTGTGAGTAAGTGAGGAGTGCCTATATTCTACTCTAAGACCACCTCCCACAATCCTGTGACCTTGGTACCTACCTGTAGAGATGAGGAAGCTGAACTTCACAGAGGTTAAATTCAGATCTGTGTCCTAATTCTATACTACCCCTCAGTTTTCTGAAAGCTGTACTATTTAAACGGTTCTCTAGCCTTTTATTTATTAGGATAAACCATGTATATACTGTGTGCCGCATGTACATAAGTGCCTAACTTCAGAATGCATACAAGTTAGTTCCTAGAACAATTTTTATTCAGTTTTCAGGTTTTCTTATAATGCAGTTCTGAAAGGTAAAGACAATTTCTGTGTATATTGTTTAATAAAAAATAATTTTGACATAGGCAATTGTTAAAAGGATTTAGGTATCTATGAGTATATGCTATATTAAATAGCAAGGAAAAGGTAATAGTGAAATCTGAAGTTGAATTTTTCATTTCAGCCTGCTGTGAATAGTGTACCATACTTGGTATATAGTTCCTCTCACATTTTAAGTTTTGAAGGAGGTAGGACATTCCTAACCAAAAGGAAAGACAGGGAGGGAGGCCTGAATAAAGTGACCACTGACCTTTGCTTGGTGAACACTTCACTGATAGAAAATGGAGTTGGAGCCAGAGTATCTGAGCACTTACCTGCTTAGAAATTTCTTTCTTCTCATAATGGAAAGAAAGCATAATTCTTTTAAAAGGCTTAAAATTGAGGGTATAATTGAGTCTCATTTCAGAGGTATAATTGAGGTTCTTTGTCAAAAGTGATAGGATGAGGTACATTTTTGAGCCTAGACTCTAATAACAATAAGTGGAATATGGCAACATGAGGAGACACTCATAAATATGACCCTTTGGTCACTTTGACATTAGCTGTTACCATAGGGTTTAAGATGGGCACTGACCATTGTTGAGAGCCGTGCATTATAATGTCTTATAATGGAGAAATAGTGTAGTTAGAAGTAATGGTCACTCTGGTAAATTTTTGTCCCTGATAAATGCAGCTTGAGGACATTATCTCCCATATAATTTGCTGTTTTTTATTTCTTGGGGTGAAACAGCAGTAGCTAGAAGAGTGAAATTTCTGTCTGCTTGAATTAGACATTTGCTCATTTTAAGCAGAAATTTACTGATCAGTAGCCTGTGGTCTTGTGTTTTGAGATGTCTTTGCATACCTAAAGGAGATTACAGTAGACTCTCAGTTAACCAGCACCCATGGAGATTGGTAGATGCCGGCTATATGTAAGTAGACTCTCCTGTTAACGGAGAGTCTATTATAGTACCTCAGCAAAGGTATAAGATTAAGTTGAAATCTTTTGCTTTGGCTTAAGATAGTTACCTAAGGTTGTCTATTTTCATCTTTTTCACTTAGGATGCAGAATTGCACAAGGAATAACTATCTTATCCACTCCTTTTCCATGTGCGTATGCGGAAGAGGAGGTCTTCCACCTCCCTTCACAGTACTCAACTTTAAATAACTGTCCATATGTATTAGGCACTAATTGAATACCTTTGCTTTGACTTTATGTATTAAAGATGACTCACTAAGTAATGTTACATGGCAAGGATTGCTTTTACTTGATAATAAAAGGGGGGATTTCAAATATGGTGAAATTTAAGGGTGCCAAAAAGATTTTACCATTGCCATTATTGCTTTTGATAGTTTTTGTTAAAGCAGTATTCTCAAAATATATAATAGAAAATACATTCCCAAAATGTGTTCCATAGACATTAGTATGTCTAGATCTTTCTTTTAAAAAAGGTCAAAGTAGTGTGGGAAAAGCTGAATACTGTATTACCTTCTTAAAGTATGTTAATATATTAATACATATTACCCATTAAAGGACCTGAAAAATCTTTCTTGTATTTAAAGCCCTACTTAGGATATTTATCATAGAACACATTTTTAAGTTGAAACTCTTATCCAGAAAAAAAATGTCCTGTCGACTGATCTCTGAGGAACTTTATAATGAACTAAAAGAGACAGACAGAATAGGGTGTAGAAGTTCCAGAAATATGCGTATGAGTAAAACACAGTTTCACCTGGTAGATTAATGCGTTGTAGCTAATCTAGTTAATTTCTCTTTCTTAAGTAATCATTCAGTTTGAAACATCTAAGAATTTAGTAAAAATTGAGTGCTGTTCTTTACTTTCTTCTATGATGAGTGGACAGAGATAGAAAAGTTCCATGATGGAGGTGTCACCAAGCTCAAAATTTTTAAAGAAAAAAAAATGTTATTCACATTGGGGCTAGAGCTACCCTAAAAATAGCCATTTGTCTAATTGTGTCCAAACCAAAGTGAGGTGAACTATAGTTGATAATGTTATAATGTGATGATATATTTGCAATCTTTACAATACAGATAGAACCAAACAACTTTGTTTTTATGCTCATTAAATTTGTCATAATTTTGAAAGAGGAAATTCAACTTATTAATATGTGAACAGAAGAAAATGATCTTTTAATTATTTTTTAATTCCTGAAGTGGAAATAGCATTTGATCATTGAATTACTTAAAATCTTTTCCTGACATAATCTATATTAAACACTGATACTTATATTCTAAAAAGAATAGTAGTGTATTAGAAGAAATAGGATTTTGTTTGAGTGTTTTGCTTTCCTGGAATATGATCACTCTTACCCTCTCACTTAGCAGTTTGAGTCAATAATTATTTAAAAAATTTTTATCTTATGAATTTGGTACTGTTTGGAACTATGTCAAGCATTTGGGGAAAGATAGAATGTTGCAACACATACCCCTATATTTTTATTTCAAATAAAACAAAGGCTAAAATTTTGTGGCATTTACATTACATTTTTTGGAAACTACTTCTATAATAAATTGTTTTAGAACAGTTTTGGATTGCAGAATTATTACGAAGTTAGTACAGAGATTTCCAGTATGACCTACACCCAGTTTCCCCAGTCATTAACATCATACATTAGTGTGATACATTTGTCACAATTTATTGAGTCAGTATTGATATATTATTAATAAAGGCCATATTTATTCAGGTATCTTTACTTCTTCACCTTTGTCCTTTTGTTGGTCCACATCCCTTCCAGGACACCATGTGCCATTAAGTTGTCTTGTCACCTTACCCTTCTGCTCTTGGCTAGGATAGATTTTGGGCTTCCCTCATTTTTGATGATCTTAACAGTTTGAGAAGTATGGATCATGTGTTTTGTAGAATGTTCTTCAGTTAGTATTTGGCTGAAGTTTTGTCACATTAGACTGGGGTTATGGGTTTTGAGGAGGAAAATCACAGAGATAAAGTGTCCTCATATCATGTCCAGTTTATATACCGGTACTATCAATATGGCTTATCACTGTTTTTGTTAACTTTGATGACCTGTCATGAAGTATTTTTTTGTCACATTTCCCCTGTGTAAAGACACTCTTTTTTCCCCCCTGCCTTACCATACTCTTTGGAAAGAAGTCACTACAAGCAATCCACACCTAAGTAAGAGGAGATATGCTCTTTCTCCTAGAGGATAGAGTAGCTGTATAAATTGTTTGAAATTCTTCTGCATGGAGATTTGTTTCTTCTCCCCAATTATTTATTGAAAGTTTGATTAGCATGGACTCAAGGATATTTATTTACTACATTGGACTGTAATATATTACTGTCATGTATTTTGTTGCTCACATTAATTTTGTTGCCTATCTTTGACCACTGTGAGTTCTTTCATAGGCTTCTATGCCCTTTGACATAACTCCAGTGTGTGTGTGTGTGCGCGTGTGTGTGTGCGTGTGTGTGTGTGTGTGTACCTGTCACTATAAAATGCACCAGGCTCATCTTACACATTTTCTGCCCTTGTCTTGGCATCAGATATTTTTCCAAAGAACCCTGAATCATTTTATTGGAAAACAGTTTAGTAACCAACACTAGGGTTCTAGGTATATTCAATGCTAGTGGGGTATCTTTGTTTCTAGGTTCTCTCAGATGAAGGAGCAAGGAGATATATGTGTGTATATATTAACCAATGTATATAAATATATCTATCTTGATGTAACTATTTGTATTTTATATTACACTAAAAGTATGTTCATACAGATATCTTCAACTCTGTTCCATTCCAAAGAGATGTTTCTTTCTAACCTCCTCCCCATTTATCTGTAACTTCCCATTTCAAGCATGAGATACCTGCCTTTCACTGTCTACATACATTCTCTTAGTTGTTCATAGTCCAGTTTTCATGTAAAGTTTTTGTAGAATTCTTAAGCTATATCCTACGGAGGAAAAAAAAAGTTAAAACTAGCTACTTGTTCATATGTACAGTTTTGTTTGCTTTCTGTCTTACAGACTACCTGATTTCCAAACTTACATGGACCAGCACCTGTCCCCCATGTTTCCAGACATGCTGCTAGGCCTGGAATATCTTTTTCCTGTCTCTTCATTTGGCAATGTCTGTCCATTCAGTCTCATCTTTAACCCTCCCCTTCATGAACTAGTTACTGATTCTTCCAGGCAGTCTTAATGCGTCTCTCCGAGAGTTCTTATTGCACATGAATATCTATATAATAGATGACTATTTTATGTTACTATCGTTTGTTATTTTCAGACAGTGATAGTAGGGACCCTGTTTCTTTATCACTGTTACTAGCTTGGTACATAACACATAATTATTCAACAAATACTTATTGACTGAATTTAAGTGAAATGACTCAGAAGCAGAGATTGGCTCATTTCACTTGGACTTTTTTTCAGAGCATAGCACTAAAACATCACTCACTACTTTCTTCACTGACTTAACTCTTCTGTTCCCTGTGCTCTCAGGAAAGTAGATCCATCACTTTCTGTTCTCGTTAGCTATTTTTATGTCTGTCTTACCATGTCTAGATTGAGAACTAGTTTAGGGTATCAGCTTGGTCTAATTCATTATTATAGATGTTGAGGGAGGACCTTATAGAGCAATGACTATTTGTTGATCACATAATTATGTTAATGCTGCATGTGGGAAGGAAATGGCAAGAAAAAGAAAGGTTTGGAAGGACAAATGGCCAGGGTAAAGGTTTATATAAGTAATTTGACAAAAAGAGAAAAAAGTTGATGTTTTAGGTGGGTTAAAGTAAGTAAAAATAGAGTAGAAACTGGAAAACAGACTGAAGTGAGACCTGGAGATATTCATCTGATAAAGGGTAAGTTTAGATTGACAGATGTAACACAATGGCTTGACATTTTAAGAACAAATGAACAAAATCCCAAACTGACTGCCTTGTGTAATTTGACTCTCTGAGTACAACTGGAACTGGGCTAGCATTGCTCCAGATGATAAAAGTAATATGTGCTCATTGTATAGCACTTGGAAAATATAAAAGAAACTAAACATTCACCAATAATCCTACCGCTCAGTGATAACAGCTATTAACATATAGATTTTTTCCTGTTTGTGTTATTTTTTGTAATATAGGCTTTCCAAAAAAGCAAGTAAAAAATATGAGGACTTAACATTTGTTTTGTTTCATTCTCTTAGTTAAAAATGTCAAAATTTCTCAGCATTAAAACGGAATTGATGAGTGAACTTAGAGGGTCACATAGTTTGAAATTTTGGGTCTGCATTTTGGGATAAGATAATTTTTTTTTTAATTTTATTCTTAAATTTATTGGGGTGACATTGATTGGTAACAATTAGATAGTTTCCGGATGTACAAGTACACATCACGTCACCTATGCATCGCATTATGTGCTTATCACGCAAAATCAGTTCCCCTTCCATCACCATATATCCGGTGTCCACTCCCACCTCCCCCCACAACTCTCCCTCCCTCCTCCTCCCCTTCTCTCAGGCAACCACCCAGCTATTGAGTGTGTCCATAGGTCTCTGTGTCTTTGTTACTTTCAGTTTTATAATCCCCCTATAAGTGAATTTCTTTTTATCTCACTAAATATGAAATGGTAATCCTGTAACTATGGAAATTCTAATAATTATTGAAAGATAGAAAGAAAAAGTGCAGAATTGTATATATTTTTTTATTTGTTTCCATTTGATATAGTGGAGTATGATCTTCTGGCTATCTGTTTTGCTCCACTAGCTTTGGAATGTATTCTCAGAAGAGCACGTAATATATATATATTTTTATTTATTTATTTATTTATTTTTATTTTTTGACAGAGAGAGAGAGAGAGATACAGAGACAGAGACAGAGAGAGATCTGAACTGGGGGAGCTCCCAGTTCAGCATATGGTTCCACATGGGCCGGGGCTGGGATTCGATCCCCGGTCCCTGGCGCTGCAAAGTGAGCACTTAACCCACTGAGCCATCCCGGCTTCCCCGAGCACATAATATAAATAACTCATTTCAGTGGGAATTTGTAGCGTTTCATGAACAGTGGTAGTGATGGTAATGAATATGTGTCCTTCTGACAGGTACAAAAGAATACAGACAACAAATATAAAAAAGAATACAGATTTTAACAAATATATCAATTTTATAGAAATTATTATAATTTTATATATTTTTCTTGAATCCTTTTGATGTGTAAATTTAATGGGATGGAGAGCAATATGAAATAATTTCTACAGGAATTGATCAGGTTGAATTTACAGGGATGATGATTATAGAAGCAAGTTTTGCTATAGCTCTGCCAAAATTCATTTGTGTACTTAGCATTATCTTCCAATTAACACAATATTGCTTACTCAGTTTGAAACAAATATTAAAATAACTGTTGTGTTAAAAGACATTTAGGAGGGAAACTGGGATGGCTTAGTGGGTAGAGCGCTCACTTTGCAGCCCCAGAGACCGAGGATCGAATCCCGGCTCCAGCCCATGTGGACCCATATGCTGAGCTGGGGTGTGCCCCCAGTTCAGTTCTTGCCAGGGCCTATGCAGGAGGCTCCCGGCCCAGTTCCTGCCCTGTGCAGCCCCGTGCCCACCTGTGGAGTGAAACTATATGGAAAACGAATGCTGTCAACTATGGAGACTGCTCTGGGCCCTCCCCCTTCTCTCTGTCTCTCTCTGTCTCTCTCTTTGTCAAAAAAAAAACAACAATAAAAAAATACATCTTTAAAATATAAATAGTAAATCTTTGAAGACATTTAGGAAAATTTTACTTGGAATTCAGAGGAATATTTATTTCCATAATGACAATGTAAATATCCATATATTTGTGAAATGAATTGGTTATTAATAATATTATTGTTTTAATCCACAGAATATAAAACAGTGGCTATTCTGAAATAATGAATATGTTCTATTATATAAAATCTTTCTTAAAAGTAGTATGACTCATTTTAAGTGACTCTTATTTATGCACATAGCTTAATCTTACACTTTTCTAACTTCATTTGAACATTAATCTAGTTAGTTTGGTGGCACCCAAACTCTCTTTTCTACTATTTCTTGCTCATCCTTTGGTTCACACACTACCTGCTGTAAATAATTTCTTCTCTGGGTGTTTTCTGTTTTTCTCCATTATCTCTTCAGTATTTATTATTATTATAGTTTTAAAATAAATAAATGTTAACATAGTCATCTATAGACATTTACTTTGAAAAAGAAGCTTGCAGTATGAAAATGTTGAATAAATTGATACTTTGATTAAACAAATTTTTGATTCTATGAAATACCTAGTATCTAAATATTTCAAATTGAGAGTCAACCATTACATAATTCTCCTACTTTCTTATTATTCTAAGATTGGTAGCAGCTTAAATCATGCTAACTATTTCAACCTGAACTTGCTGAATCTTGTCAGCATTTCAAAGAGAAAATTGACCTTTTGGAAAATACATATTTCTGGATATATTCTTAAACTGTCACCAGTACTTATGTGGGTTTTCCAGTTTGAGCAAAACTGGTCCTAAGTTTTAGGCTTTGCTATTATTTGCTCTGATTTTGGTTTCCCTCAAATTCTCTGATCCCAATGGCAAATTTTGCCCACAACAATCTAAAACTTTCTAAAATAAGAGGCAGTTTGGTTGATAACTAAGTATTTTAAATCGCAAAGTTCTTTACATGAGTGTGTTAAAAGATTGCTATTTTAAATAAATGAGAAATAGTCATCTATTTCCATGACTTGTGTAAATGGGCTTAGGTATAAAAGGTCTAGTTAAGAAGAGACTGACTTTTTTTGTGAGTGCTCACAGTGTTTTGTTCTGTTATGCTTTTTAATTATATTTACTTCACTTAATTCTTTTAGGATATCGTGTGGTAGCTACTGCTGTCCCTATTACACAAACATCATTAATAGCTAACATTTGTTGAGCACTTGCTCTGTACCATTAACTGTTTTTTATTTGTTTAATTAATTAATTTACTTTTTGAGAGAAGATGAGAGAGAAGGGTAGAGGGCCCAGAGCAGTCTCTATAGTTGTACATCATTAGTTGTGATATGTTTACGTTCTACACAGGTGGATGTGGGGCCATGTTTGGTGGGAACCAAACCGGGGGCCTCCCACATGGAAGATGAGAACCTTCCTTGTCTGCTGAGCCATCTCAGTGGTTACCAGTTGCACCACAGTTTCAGTATATGGGTTTGCATGGGTTGGGGCTGGGAATCGAACCCTGAACCTCACGATTGCAAGGCAAGCACTCAACCACTGAGATACCCCGCATTCCCCCACTCACTGTTTCAGGAGACTTTACATGTACTGTCTCAGGTGTGTAAACCTCAGGTGGTAGCATTCTCATCCCCATAATGTATTCTAGAGACATTAAGCAATTTGTCCAAGGACCTCGGTAAGTTAGGAATCATTCTCAAGGAGATGGTCAAACTCAATTCAGTCTGATTCACAGGCTGAGTTCTTAACTTCTATGCCAATGTTGTTTTTTTATACCACACCTATGGCTTTTTAAACATAAAAACTGTTCTAACCAATGTAGTAATTTAATAGTTTATATTTTACCCCAAGTCTTCAAAGTGCCATGGTCATGTTTTTCATGGCATGACACCATAGACCCCAAAGTGCATGTGCATTTTGTTTTGAGAAGTTGAAAAAGTCACTGTGTTTCTTCCAAAGCTTGCTCAGTATTTGTCGCAGTTGCACAGGAAATGGTGACAAGCTGACAACACTGCCCTCCTATATACCTCCACATTACTCTGGTAAAAATGCTCTTATAATATGTCTGGGACTGTCCATTCGACCTCTTGGATCTCGCAGATGAACCTTCGAACTCACGTGTCAATTCCATTTCAGACCGTGATGAAGACAATTGGGAAGGTGGATGTTTAGTAAGGTCCATGTAGCCTCTATAACATATTTTTCCTACCAAGGTCAACCATGTGTGAGATGCTGACAGTGATAATTTTGCCCTGAGCTGAACTACTATTAAATTGTCTATCTGGAGGCAAACACGTGCCAGCTTTTTATTCTCCATCACCATGTCACCTCTCTACTCATATTTTTCCTATTAGTGTTCCACAATTTTTTTGTGCTAGTACACATTTTCTCTTACTGCAGGAAAGAGAATTTTATTTTGTAATAATGCCAAAACTCATGCCGTGTGTGCTTCCACTGGCAGACTGTACTGCTAGGCCTTGGGAAAGCTCCAGTTTGGTGATATGCTTGTCATAGCATTTATACATACAAACTCATTTTGCTGGCTGTGTGCCAACTGCTGTCCAGTGTGTGTGTGTGCATGTGCACACGTGCATGTGCACACGTGTGCATGTGTGTTTTCCCCTTTCCACCTACTCTGAAGGCTCCTATAATTTTATATGTTCTACTTTTGGTCACTTCACACTCTTGGAGTGAAAAGTCAATGAGTGTTGCTTACTAAACAATGCTGTTTTCAATAGATTTTCCTTTTTTTGTAAGTCACATAACATTATTCATAGAAGCTGGCTCAAGAATCATTGCCTGACAAAGTAGAAATTTGGCAACGTTGGTTGTGAGATAACCTCATTTTGTCAAATAGATGTATTTTGAGTTGCTTGGTATCAGATTAACCTTTATAAACTGCACGTCCTATTCATGGTGTTAAAACAAGGAAAAATATCTTCATGAGACTGACTTCATAAATCATTTTTTTAAAAGTTGCATCTTGAAAAATAACTTTTAGCCTCTTTAACACTTGGACTGACTAAATGGTCAGTTGTCTTGATGCCCGGTCAACTTGTCCTCCATGTGTGTGCCAGCCGAAGTATGTCACCTTTTTTTTGAGGCCCATTCTGACTCATTCAGGTCGAATAGATGCCTGGGTTTTGGCTTTTCTCCATTGGACTATGTGTACATCTAACAAGAGCCCTTTTAAGTCTTATCTTGCAATTGGTAAAGGCCACTCCACAGTGTCACCGTGATATCACTAATTCTAGAAAAGCAGCAGTCACCTCATTCAATCTTCAACTAGCCACTGCCTGAGACAATGCTAAGCATATGGCAGGTGATCTCTGAATACGTGATGAGGGATGGATGGGTGGGGTGGATGGATGGATGGATGGATGGATGGATGGATGGATGGATGGATGGATGGATGGATGGACGAACAAGTATGTGAGCTCACCTGATAACTGATAGTAAACTTCTGGACCAAGACTGTAATGCAATAAATAGCATGGACTGGGAAGCCAGATTATTTTTGTTTCAATCCCGGCTCTGCCAAATCAAGATTTTGCACCTTGGGCGAGACAGTTCACCTCACTGTGCCTCATTTGTTTGTTTGTTTGTTTGTTTGTTTGTTTTTAATGGGTAATAGTAGTGCCTTGGGTGTTTTAGGCTTTAATGTGACAATATGCATAAAGTGTTTGGTGCCTTTCACATGGTAATCTGCTCCATAATGTTTCTATTCTTATTATATAACCTATAAAGAGAAAGTATAATTGTAATGTGCTAGCACCATAGACTTGAAAAAATGTATTCTGGGAAGTAGAGAAGATGAATGGAAATTTAATTATGTCTGACAAAGATCCCGTGGTCTTGCGCTGTGAAAGAATGTCTTTATTAACATTCTTTTTGTGAGGACTGTGTTGGGGACTGGAGGGCTGAGGTCATGGGGAGACCTGCATGATACTGCTAATGAAGCCTAGTGGTTTCATAGGTCAGATTTTACAGATTTTACAGTCAGATTTTAAAAATCATTGTTCAACTCATTTTATTTAGGTGAAAACTTGTGAGAGATAAACAAAAATCAGGTCACTATAGAATATTTGTCCAAGCAGGGTTGGGGTGCTGTAATATTTACTCTGAAACAGTTGGCATGAAAGAATAGTTTCAGGCAAAGCAGAATTACTTAGAAGTGCAGTATACTGAGACATTTTCAATATATACTTGGCCTGCTTGTTAAAAGAACCTTTCTAGGATATTCTGCCCTAGATGGGCATCTTTACTTTTAAAGTACTTTCAGAAGAAGACAAATGCGTAATAGATTCACCTCCGTTTAGTTTCATTTATTAGTACATAAATAAGCTATAGTTAACTTGAGGACCCAGCTACCATCCCCAGCCTCAGTGTTCACTCACTGGTTTGGTAGAAGGGGCCAGTTCCTCTCCCATCTTGTGAGTTAGAAAGCAATGGAGACCCAAGAGAATGATGTGAATGGTTAAGAATTCAACATGAAGATGCCAGGATAACGCAGAGGTTGAGCACTTGCCTTGTAATTGCAAGGTCCGAGGATCCGTTTCTGGCCCCATATGCTAAGTGGCAGTGCTACTGGTAACTGCTAGGATGGCTCAGTGCTGAAGTTTCTTGCCTCCTATGGGAGAGGCGCCTGGTTCGGTTGTTACCCTGGGCAGCCCCATATCCATCTGTGTGAAA
>PVKE010013503.1:0-24554 GCA_004027555.1 Craseonycteris thonglongyai | reverse complement strand
TTCAGTACCGTGGTTAAACCATCAGAGAATTTTGTGTCTAAATAAGTGGAATAGCCTTCTCTATGCTTTGTGACTTAAGGTGTCTACCATAAAAAGTATAAAATTTGGGAGTTATTTACATCTGGCTTTATCCTCTTGTGAGAGCATTGGGATTTGAGAGCAGGTGGCACCCTGCCAGTGACAAATGGAGGCCCTGAGTTCGCCTTCCCATCAGCCGCTACTTTTTATGGTGTCCAGGGATTTCATGCTCTCTCCTTTGTGACCCAGCTGCAGAGCAGCTGTTGTTGAGACTCCTGCTTTTCCACTCTCACAGCGCCATTCCTAACCGTCCCCGCGGAACTGAAACCTTTGCAGCCGGAGTGTCAAGGCTGGGCTCTATGAGCCCAGACTTCTCTGTGGGGGCCAATCAGCACAGCCACCTCCCCGGTTATTGCTAAACAGCCTGAGACAGAGCAGTCTCGTGAGTACTCCTGAAGCTCCTCATGGCCAGCGCCAGGCCCCCGTTGCACAGCCTAGCTGAGTGGTTTGTGTTGTTGCTAATAGCTAAGAATCAAGGCTTTCTAACTGCTGTCCTTGCTAAACTGAGATTGCATTGACTACTTCATCCATCTAAAGCGAAGGTTCCTCATGTAAACCATTTTCTGTGAACTTTTAGTGCCACCTTATGGACCACAAAATGCTGATTCTAAAACAATTATTGTGGTTCCTCCCTCCCTTCCTCCCTCCTTTCTTCCTTCCCTTCATTTCTTTCCCTCCCTCCTTTTCTCCCTCCCTTTCTTCTTTTCCCTCCCTTTCTCCCTCCCTCCCTTCCTCCCTTCCTTCCTTTCTCTTTCCTTTTTTGCCTTGTATAGAGGAAGTATTGCTAACAGTAACAGTATGTGTGACCTCTGGGTATCACATAGGCCTTACAATTGAATCACATTTACCCACTGGAACCTACGCCCTCCCTCACTTTGGTGACCCTTCCCTATACACGCATGCATTTAAGAAGTGAGTTTTGAGTATTTGTTTTTCAAGACATTTAATATTTTCATGCATTTATGACCACCTACTATGCATCTGGCCCATAACTAGGTGTTGATTAAACAATTGTCTTAAAGTGGTTTACAATTAAAAGAGAAGATAACAGATGCTAATTAGAGTACATCTGGTAAGTGTCACAACAAAAGTAGGAATCAAGTGTTAGAGCATCCAGAGAAAGACTCAGCCTGAAAGATTGTCGGTGGGCTTACTTTGACCATAGTCACCATTGGACAGTTAGTTATCTAAGACATCTCCAGAAAGATTTTTTGAGTTATCCTGCCTTCTGATTTCTAATTAAATTAAGAGAAAAAAACAAAAACACCTAGGCGTTAATTTATATGGCTAGTTGTGATTTATGTTTTGATTTTCTGTGTTCTTTTTTAAAACACTCGAAATGTGTCTCATCAAGTCTGCTGATCTTAGTCACTTTCTCTAGCTTCAGGGACAGGCATGTAACAGAGTTGTCTGCAATTAGGTATCCATTTCCGTATCCGTCACCCCCACCCTGCTCCACTCAGACTTCCTACCCCACTCCTTCGGGCGTCAAGCTGTATTCCATAGAAACGAAGTTTACCAATTTACCGGTCATCACTGCATCACTAATCCAGTGGATATTTTCCATCTCCCCTGACTTTGGTCTCATGATTCAGATTCATTGACACACCAAATCCTTGATATCTCTGAAGTACCTCCATCTCCACAATTCTCAGAACCGCACTCATAATCTTACTTCCTTCACCTGGTCCCCCACTGCCCCATTATTTACCAGCTTTCTGTGACTTTCACAATCAGGATCCTAGAGGTCATTTTTGTTACCTCCATCTCCCTCATTACACCCCCTCTCTCTCCTATCCATGCTATAATTCTTTATTTACATTCCCTAAATATTCCTCATGTCAGCCCTCTAATCCTCGTCTTCATTATCAACCCTGTCCCTCTTTATTTTAAAAGCCTGAACTAATCCATGGGCATTCCTTCTGTTCCCATTCGTGTTATCCACCTTGCCCTCATAGTGATATGTACAAGGCAAATGAGGACAAATTCCTTCGTGTGCTGTTTAAATTGGGCATGCTCTCCTCTTCCTTGCATTTTTACCTGGCATGCCTCTATCCTCCGCTGGGTCACTCCCCAGAGCTGCATGGAGTGTGTCTGTGTTCCTGCCATTCTCTTTGCTGTAGTTCTACTTAGAATAGTTTGTCCCCCCTTCGACTAGTTAATCACACACATCTTTCAGATTTTTAGAGCAAGCAACAGTCCCTTTGGAAACCTTCATTCGGTATTGCAAATAGGTCACACCAGCTGTTCTCAGTGAAACTCACAGCCGATGTTTGTGTTGTATACATAATAGCTACTCTTTGGATACCTCACAAGGCAGGAGTTGTCTGTGTTCTTCACTGTTTTCATCCTGGTGTGCTTAACACAGCGCTAAGTGCATGTTCGGTACCCAGTACATATTTGTTGAAGTAAGGAAAACAATGAATAAATACAATGAATTGCTTGATGTTTGTTGTTTTTATTAAAAATAGGCATTTTTCTTTTTGAGCTATGATACAAATAGATGATAGGCATTATTCAAAAGTTTAAAAATAGCGAATTTTAATATTTAAAAATGACTTGCAGAATTTTAAAGTAAAATTGTAGGATACTTTACCTATTGTTTTATTATAAATTTTATTCAAACGTAATTAAACCTCTCTACAACTTACTCAGACATCCTTAATGACTGAGATTATGGATGGAGAAGAGTTATGGTGAGATACTGGCTTTAAATTGATTTTAATCTAATGTTTTTACTCATAATGTCAAAGCTGTGGAGAAAGCAACATATAATTAAAATTTTTTAATAATCAAATAATTTAAGTGGTCCTATATGTTTATATTTTCTAATAAACTTTAATATTATTTTCTCTTTTATTGAAAACATGATTAAAATGTAAGGATATTTTTGTTGTCTTATTTTTCTTTTTTTGCTTCCCCCTTGGCATTCTTAGAAGACTCCTTTTATTTTATTTTTATGCAAGTACCTGGTATCTGTTTTTCTTCGTTGCTAGTGCTTAGTCTGTGGCCTCCTACCTGGCAGTATTCTGAATTAGTTTTCCAAACTCTCTTGCCATACCATGTCAATCAAACAGAACTTGATTACTCCACTACATAGGCACCTTCCTACCAATACCTGCTCCCACACAGTATTTTCCTTGTGAAAAAACAATACCTGCATTCACCTAGGTGCTACACATTGCTGAATCATAGTTGACTCTTGTTTTGATGTAATGCCTATACCCAATCCATCAGCCACCTGTATTCAGGAGATTGCAAATCTTGCTACATCTCAACACGTCCTCTGCTTTCACCAGTCTTAGCCATGGTGTGCTAACAACTCCCGGAATGGGCTCCCTGATTTCTGCATCCCCTACTGTCAGTTTTCCACCCCAAATCTAGAATGTACTTAAAATCCTCCATGATGTTCCTTCTTAGTCAAAATAAATTTCAGGGCTTGCTTCAGCAGCACAGATATTCGAATTAAAATGACACATAGAAAATTAGCATGGCTCCTGCCCAAGGATTACATAGGAATTCATAGAGTGTTCCATATTTTGTGCAGTTCCTGGAGGCTGATCGACCCTTTGCTTGTTAACATCAAGGAAATTATATGAGTCAAAGCAACATGTGGCATCCAGGATTGAAACTGTGGTTTGTACTACCAAAGAAGAAAAATCAATTCTGAATTCCTTAGAGTGCAAAAAAGACCCTAAAGGAACTTGTCCTTCCTGTCTTCCACACTCACTTCCTATGATTCTTTATGGGATATGATCCACTGCCCCCATATTGGTTTTCTTGTGAGGCCCTAACATTCCATACATGCCAGTCCTTTGCATGGCTTGCTCACCCCTGTACTTCTCAAATGTCACTAAGAGCTTTTCTTTTTTTTTAAGATTTATTTTATTGTTTTTGACAGAGAGAGACAGAGGCAAAGAGAGACAGAGAGAAGGGGGAGGGCCCAGAGCAGTCTCCATAGCTGTAGGTCATCAGTTTTCAACATGGTTTCGTTCCACACAAGTGGGCAGGGGCCGTGCATGGCGGGAACTGGGCTGGGGTCCTCCTGCATGGGAGGCACACCCTAGTTCAGCATGTGGGTCCACACAGGCTGGGCCCGGGCCTTGATCCTTGGTCCCCAGGGCTACAAAGCGAGCGCTCAACCTGCTTAGCCATCCCGGCTCCCCCAAGAGCTTTTCTTATTCATTTTATCACATATCACCCCCCCACACACCTCCAAGTTGTGTATTGCTCTCTTCCCTTAGCCTCTGTTGTTTCATCAGGGAAGTACTTAGGATCAACTATGTCATCTGCTCTGTATGGTACCACAATGTGAACTGCAGGAGAGCAGAAACTTTGTCTTAATTACCAAGACCTGGAACACAGAGTATCACATAGCAGGAGCTTATTCCATTTCTATGGAGTGAACATCACCTCTCTTAAGCCTTCCCTGACCCTTCTCAGTAGATTAAGTTTTACTGTGTTCTTAAGATACTTAGTTTGACACTAACACGGCACTGTGTTTTAGCAATCTACTCTAGATGGCTACTCCACTCCTCCTCAGTCTTGATATACCAAGGGGCCAACCCTCTCAGTGATCCGACTATTCATTCAGGTAGTGTTAGTCTCCTCTTAAAAACATGCTTTCAGTTTTTTTCTTTTTTTAATGGACATAAACTGAAATTTAAAGCCTGAGTATTTTGGGATACTGGGATAGTTGAGCAGTTGAGTGCTTGCCTTGCCATCATGGGGTCTGGGGTTTGATTCCTGGCCCCATCCCATGCAGACCCCATATATTGAACTACAGCACAACTGGTAACCACCAGGATGACTCAGCAGTGAAGGTTCTTACCTTCCATGGCGGAGGTTTGGTTTTCCTGCCTTGCAGCCCCACGTCCACCTATGTGGAATGAAACCATGTCACCACTAATGATGGACAACTATGGAAACTGCTCTGAGTTCTCTCTCTTACCTTCTCTCAAACAATAAAATAAATCTTTAAAAAATACTGAGTATTTCATTTAGCAGTGGGCTATGAAGATCTGTGGCTTAAATGATTTTCTACAGAATCATTTTAATAAATTCTTAGTATTTCATTGAAATGATATTTGGGTAACTAAGTTTATACTACTGGACCTTGAATTTGTATAAATGCTACTTTGAGAAAAATAAATAGGTACCTTTTTGTATTTACAGGTATTTCCTTCCAAAAAATGCCTAAAAATAGAATTTTCTGGCCACAGTGATTTAAAGGCATTTGATATAACAAATTGCTCCCCAGGAAGATCTTTTCATATTTAAGTATATGTTCGCTATGGGTTAAATAGACACCTATTTTTATGAACTCTCAGTAATATTATTTCTATTATTTGGGGGTGCGGAAATTTCATGGATATGGAAATCATAACATCTTAATAAAATTTATTTGCATTTTAGGTAAAGTAAATATTAGGTAAGCCTATAACATGTCCTTATATGGATATTGCCCATTCGTTTTTGGTATTTGCAAACTGCTTACTTGTACCTGTTGCTCATGGAACATGTCTGACATTTAGGACAGAGGTTCAGCTGCATGTGGATGATCCACTTTTTTATCCTCTTGGAGTGGTATTCAGTGTACTGCGATCTTTCATCCCACTTGATCAGCTGTTTAATTTAAGCTGTTTTGTGGGTTCCTCCCATCCCAGGGGTTCACCTACATCTGAGAGGCTTCATGGTGCTCAACAAGCTGGGAAGTAGTTGCCCTGGTCAACTTGGTCTGAGCTGATACCTTCACCTTGAAGGCTGATGGCTCCATAGGAAGACTTGGGGTGGGTTTCAAGGAAGCTTTGCTCAGGTCAAAGGGTCTGGTTCCAGGGGGCAGCCTTCCCTAGGAATAAATACCACAAAGCCGCCCTTCCTTGTTGAGCTTTTTTTTGTTTTTTGTTTTTTTAGATTTGTTTTATTGTTTTTGACAGAGAAAGAGAGAATGAGAGAGACAGAGACAGAGACAGAGAGAGAGACAGAAAGAAGGGAGAAGGCCCAGAGCAGTCTCCATAGCTGCAAGTCATCAGTTTTCGACATGGTTTTGTTCCACATGGTGGGGCAGGGGCTGCGCATGGCAGGAACCAGGCTGGGGGCCTCCCACATCAGAGGCATGCCCCCTTGAGCCAGGGGCCAAACCAGGGGTGGGGATGGGGGGGCAAGAACTGAATTGGGGGCCTCCCGCCTGGGAAGCACAGCCCAGTTCATCATATAGGTTTGCACGGACCAGGGTCAGGATTCGATCCTTGGTCCCTGGGGCTACAAAGTGGGCACTCAACCCTATGAGCCATCTCAGCTTCTCCCTTTGTTGAGGTTTTGATACTTACTGTGGATGATGCCCCCTGAACAGTGTGTGGCAGTCCTTGTCACCACTAGCCACCCTCCATGTCATCTGATACTACTATTTTAGTGAGCTTAGGCCTTATGACAGAATGTTTCAGATATCTTTCAGATAGCTTCTGCTTTGGGATGTTTAGGAAAAGAGGTCAAAGAAGGCCTGATATTTACAGAAAGTGGGAGGTGGAAGACAATTCTGGGAAGAAAAACAATCTGTTATCAGTAAACACTTCAGCCACATTCATTTTTGTATCTAGTATCTTACTTTATTATATTTTAAAGCATTCCAGAAGAAATATTATTTTTTCCTACCTAAAAAGTGAATGTCATGGTCAAATTTAAAGAATCTTATAATTTGATAGAAGTATTTTGGTAATGCAGTGATAAAATAATTTCATTGTGAAATTGACCCTGCCCCTGTCCCTTCACTTGAACTCTAATTAAGGTTGACTCAAGTTGATAATATATAATCACTTGGAGGGACATGAGAATTAAATAGTTTGATGTAAATCATCTTGGTTTGTAAGAGTTAGTTGAACTCTTAGATTTTTTTTTTTTAATGATATTTTTCTTTTGAGGAGGAAAGACTTTTTTATCCTGAGGACACTTCATATGTGAACACTGTGGTCATAATAATGCTCCTTTTATTTGTAAATGGCTGTCCTCACAAATTAGTTTTCAAGACTTTCTCTTCAATTGCTTTTTTCTTTGCACTCATTAAGTTATGATACATGTTTCAACAGCACAGTCACCAAACTATACTTTAAGCTTAGGAAATATTTTATTGGCTGTTTTCCTTTCTTATTAATTTTCTATGAATATTTACATTTGAATGAGAAATGAAGATATGATTTCTCATTGTTGTGATAATTGACCAATCTTCACAATTGCCAAATATTTCCCAAGACTAAACACTAAATGTGTGGAAAAGGCTGCTAGATTCCCAAGTGCAGAAGGGAGGCTCTTCCTACACCAGACTTAGAACAACCCCTAAAATAGGGCCCCCAAAGGGGAATCCTGATTCGTTCTAGCTGTTATGATGACCAGTGCTGAAGACACACAGTTCCTGATTAGGACATAGCTATTTGGTTGAGAATTGGCCTATTTCTGAGTAACTCTTGGTATAGTTTTATAGACCTTACTTACTTCCTGTGACAATTTCCAGATGTGAAATGGAGAAATTACTGTAATATTTTATTCACAGCTCTGTACTTTACTGAAAGCCTGTGAACATGTGAACTAAAAAGCTAGAGAATAACTCTGAGCTAAAGTTATTGCCTGTTTATAGCAGTTGCCTGTTTATTTGTTGACTGGTTATTATATTTACTGAAAATCTGGATGACAATAGAAGGAAAAGTAAAGTATTGGGAGTAGTCTAGTTTATAGGACATGGTTAATGCATCAATTAACATATATACATATATATCTTCAAAACACAGTGCAACACTGCAAAATCTTGATGTTTTTAGGTTTTATTTAAGAAAAATAACAGTTCTCAGCTGTGCCATCAAGATACACTTTGATGATATACGTTGGCATTATGGTTGATATCAGGAATGGTTTTTTACTACAAATAAGTACATAGTTTGGATTATGATTTACATTTAAAAAATAGAACAATTCAAGCCTAAGCCATAATAGTATAATTCTTATATTTAATTTTCTTGAGTGCTTTTTAAAGTTGGAGTTCTAGAAATGTTTAGGGGGAGTGTGTGTGTCTGTAACTATATATGTTTAAAGATATATACATAGCTATTTTTGTAGTTACATATTTTGTAGTTGGAAAAGATATGGATCAGCCATCAGAAGAGGAGATAATTGCCTAGCACACTGTCACAGGTTGTCACCTGTTTTTGACCAGTGGTAGCGGCATCCAGTTTAATTAGAAAACAAAAGAAATTATCTGAAGTTCATCGCACACTGTGGAATAGGCTATGTTAACTTTACTGAAATTTATCTTACATGTGTATGTTTTATTGCTGCCAGACAGAAGGCCTAGTCCTGATTGGGGATGGGTGGTTTATTTTCTTTTTTTTTTAATAACATTATGTTGTGTATATGTGTGTGTTTTAATACTCAGTATAATGCTATAAATAAAATACTAATATAAATATAATATAAGTATATTGATGATCTTAAATCCCCAGTCCCTAGTTACTGGGGCAGCCCTTGGACAGGAATTCATCTCTGCCCTTATTTCTGGTCAGTTCCCTGACCCCATAGTCATTTGTGTTACTTCAAGTCCAAGTCCAAATGGATCATTCTTTGTGTCAGAATTAATATACTAACTGTAGAGAATCTCTAATTTAGAACTGTTCGAAGTTCGATGTTAAAGATTATTTACCTAGTGTTTCTTTCGCTCTGTCCTTGAACTCCTAATCTTTTGCACGGTCAGTTACTTTTGCTTCACTATACTGGGTTCTTGCTGTTTTAACTGATTCGTGTGTGAGTACACTGATCATGTACAAACTGTAAGTACTTACTGGAATAATAATTTTTCAAAAGCTAAAATTCCACTTGCCAAACACCTTATTTTATCTATGAAGGGATTTGGTCTAGTATTTTAGAGCTCCCATTGTATAACTCTAGTGTGGTAGTAATGACTCTTTAAAAATAATCATATTGTCACAGTGAAAAGAAAGGGGAACCTACTGAGAGTAGAAGCCATCACAAGGGCTTTATTAAAAAGTGGGACTTCAGCTGAAGCTTGATGTGTAAAATGCATGTGAGTGAGTGAATCAATGACTAATGTTACAGATCAGAAGAAATAATCAAGGGAAGACATAGGAGCTATCGTGTAGGCAAATGAAGAAATTAACCTGATAAGGTATAGGAATTTAATCAAGGAAATTTGAGCTAGATTATGGAAGGTTTTGAAAATCAGACTGATTATTAAATAGAGTGAGTGGGAACAAGGGGCTATTAAAAGAGTTTTGAACAAGGGTGTAGCAAAAACAGTTCTGCTTAATTAAAGAGCATTTATCCAGTGAAACAAAGTTCTGTGAGTCAGGAAATCTAAAATCTGTTGTTGCACTCAAGATGTGAGTGAGCTGAAAGACCTTTTATTTGAGATGGGGGAAAATGTTAGATAGGGGAGTCATTGTTTTGTTTTGGTTTTTTTTGAAAATTATGGAATTTAGTTTCTACCATGACATGACATTCAGAAAAAGATTTTGGCATTTAGGTAATTAGGAACGAAATAATGACATTGAACTTGGAAGGAAGAATTCTTTTGATGAGATAGAAGGAAGAAAAAAGTGAAAGAATGTCAAAGCTTTATAATCAGATCTGAAGCTAGTTATTTTGGTTTGATTTTCTTAGCAACCCTTCAAAATGGTACTAATTATGTTCATTTTTTCCAAATGAGGAAACAAAGACTCGGATAGTACAGAAGATACTCAGAGTCACACAGTTAAATAAGTGAAAGCAGCAAGATTCAGACACAGGCCTGTCACTTTCTAGGCTAGTTCTCTGAGTGAGAATTGGAAAAATTGTTTGCCCACTGCGCTCATGTGACTAATTCCCTTACTTGTTGGGTAATGCATTTATTATGTGCCTCCTGAACTAGGACTTGAGGGCCAGGTCTGTGTGCTCATGGTTATATTCCCAGTACTTAGAACTGTGCTGAGCAAATAGTAGGCATTTGATAACAATGGTGCTGACAGTAGAAACTGAGCTTTTCAACTCACATTTTCCTAATTGTCACAGCTGAGTACCGGCCCTTTTCCTTAGTTTTCTGAATCATCACATGTCCAAAAATCCCAACCCATATATACAAAATGAGCAATGGTGCTTGATGGGAGAAGTTTGTACAACCAGTGACTTACTCCATTGTACTTGTTGTAGAAATGCTGATATATAATCTAAAAGACATCAAGAAAACTCTGCTGAGAAATAACTTTTTCTTTTCCTCTTTCTCTTCTTTCATTTTTCTTATAGCAATGATAATTGAAAGAGTACATTTGATTAACCACAATGTTACCTGCCAGCCACCATAATCCCTTCCTAAGACCTAGTAATGTGTGTGTTTGGATGGCCTGTGCATTTGGTTGATTCTGGATTTTATATACTCTTTTGCAGATTTTATTTTTCTTTTTATTTCTGGCACTTGACTAAATAAATAGTGGTCAAAGCAGAAAGATAGATTTTTGCATGAAGGTTTGATACTTCCCCTGAGAAAGAATGTTCTGACCTTCAAAGTGTTTATTTTATACCTAGGAGTTGGTGGGACTCATTGCCTTTAATGACCAGTGTTGTGGAGAACCCAGAGGCCATTGTCTTTTGAGTTCTGGTATATGCTTTTAATGCTACATCCTATTGTTCTGCCGATGGACTACACACAAGGACTTTACTACCCCATTTACTGTGACATTGATAAATGAACCAGTTTCTCCTCTTCTGTCCTGAAAAACTTAAGTGGAAGAAAGTTCACAGGCCTTTTTTCTCTTTTCATACAACATTTGTACAGACTCTCTACCAAAGATAGTTTTCATTTTGCATCTTTCTTTTATTATCGTCTGCAAATTTTCTGTACATAATTTTCCAGTGATGATTGAAAGGCTAGCTATGTGCTTTTGAGGTGGTGTATATAACAAAACATATTCTTTGTCATTTGGAATTCTATATTCTATCACATAGTATATATGAGGGGTATCCAGAAAAATAAAGCCATTGTCAATATAACAAGAAACAGTTAAAAACATGACTGGATATTTTTTGGACACCCTTAATATGTATATATATATATATGTATATATAAGTTAATAGTTAATGTTTATTACAAACTTACAATATACCTAGGTATTATAATAACTATTTTATGTGTATTGCTTCTGATAACTCAATAATCATATGAAATTTTGCTCACTCATTTTCCTACCACTTTTCACATAGTTTTCTTATTACTATAAACTTGCATTAGTGTTATATATTTGTTATAATTGAAGAGCCAAAACCAATACATTATTATTAATTGAAGTCTACAGTTTCCATTAGGGTTCACTCTTTGTGTTATATATCCTGTGGGTTTTGACAAATGTGTAATGCCATTTTTCACTATTATAGTATCATACACAATAGTTTCATGGTCCTAAAATCCTATCTTTATTTTTTGTAATAGAGAAAATTCCAGCTAAGAGATGAAATAATTTTCTAAGGGAAGCTGTTCTTCCTGTCAAGAATGTATAAGGGCTGTCAAGAAAAAATCCAGCCATTGTCAATATAATAAGAACAGTTGCGTGGCTGGATACTTTCTGGACAGCCCTCGTATACTCTTAGCTCATACATTAGACAGTCTGATTAATTACAGTTATTTAATCATTTAGGAAATTCTAACTTTGTAAGAATCTTGCTAGTAGTTACTACCTTCACAAAAGTATGGTATGGGTAGAAAGCATTCTGCCTGTGCTTTCCTTATTTTCCTTTGAAGTTAAAAGGCTGTGAGAAATATTGCAGAGTGTTAAAATTTAGTTATTGAATGTTTGATGAGATGTGTGAGTTAAAGAGGAGTTACTGCCTGGAAAGGCACGTTATTAGCATGAAGGAAGAAATGAGAAAATCAGTTGTTCCATCATTGGGTTGACACCAGCAATCAGTGTCAGAGGCTGTACGCTATGTCCTACCTGTTTGGGAATGGGTGAATAAAAGTTGTAATGAAAGTGGATTTTTTAAAGGAGTGAGTGAACCAAAAGGAGGGGGTATATGAGGCAATAAATCTAAGTTTCATGGAATGTAGAATATTAGGTTAATTATACACCTCTGGCTTTGGAAGATTTATCTCCTCAAAGGTAGTTTTAAACATATATGTGCAAAAAGAAACAAAAACATCATTTGAAGTTCAGGTGGTAGATAATGTATAAATTAGAAGGAACAGCAATTAAGATCATTTTCCCTGACTTTGGATCACAGTTTCTGGACAGCACCCAGAGTCTTGCTGCCACTTGTCACTAACATAGATCTTCATTCCAATCTTGCAGGACAAAACAGAAGTGCTCTAGGAAAGTTCTTCTGGACTAGTCTCCTATCCTACCTCAAGCCACCCTGTTTTGTTGCTCTATAGGCAGTTGAGTTTCTGAACCAAAACCCACGTGGAAAATGGATACTTTTAGGATCTGTCTGCATTATGATTTTGTTTCATGAAATTCGCTTTTGTGTATATAAGCCTTTCCCTCTATAATTTGCTTATTATCGTCTGAAGACGATGGTAATGTTTATTTAAAACCAGAGCTAGGAACATGATCTAGCTTTAGATTAAACCATGGATTAGCAGTATTTTAGTCTTGAATGACAGTGCAAGGCAAGGAGTGGTTGTTTGAAATTCAACACATGTGACTAGATTCCTCACGTATGAAGTGAGTGATTAAAAAATAAAAAGACAAAAGCATCTCAAAAGTTAAAATGGCCATATTTGTTTACAAGGAAGAAGAAAGAATGAAGAGGAAGCAAATTGAAGGGAGACTATAAAATAGAAAATGATACTGTTTCTTGCCCTTCCTTCGGACTACCTAATCCTTTTGGTTTCTGTGAAACCACTTTTTATTTTTCTTCACTTTTTTTCTCCTACTTCCCTTGCCTCTTCTTTGCAATCTCTTTGACAAACTCACCCTCATTATCTGTTCTTCTAATCTTGGTGTTTCCCAGAATTCCAACTTCAGTCTTCTCTTTCAACATATTCTCTTTGACCACCTTTGCTTAGATAAAAACCAAATATTTTTTGATGGTGATTACCAAATAGACATTAGTCTACTTCCTTTGGGTCCAGGAGAATTCTTCATGATCCATTTTCTCTGTTTTTCAAGGGTCGTAAGAGTGAGGCTGAAAAGTTCTTCTTGAAGGCTATTGAGCTGGATCCCACCAAAGGAAACTGTTACATGCATTATGGTGAGTGGTTGACGGTTTTTCCCATGTCCCCCACGTTTCCTGCTAATGTTGATATGAGATTTCGGTTTTGTTGGCAAAGAACATTTTGAGAGGATGCTGACTTTGTTGTTGCAGATTTAACCTCAGTCTCTAGTCATAACTTCTCGTTCAAACCAGTCATATTAAAGGGGGCTATGCATTGTATTTTCCGTTAGCAGATTTCATAGGAATTCAGTGGGGAAGGTGTGTTCACAGTTATTTCTTTCAAGGTTGTTGTGGAGTTTGAATGAGGTCTCATGAAAAACAAATCTTCCTCCTTGCCTGATGCATAGTATGTAATCTAAATATTAGTTCTCTTTTTATTCTAAAACGTAATGTATTGCTCACTGAATGTATCATTTTGAAGTTTTAAAGGTTTATATTTTGACCCCAAAACCTTGCTTTCTGGAAGATATGGATATACCAGCTTCTGCATGCCTGAGTCAAGGAAAATCTGTAAAGGGTATAAAGGATGACTCTTTCATTCAATTCAAACTTGGCCTTAATGAATCCAGAGTGAACTTATGTAACAACTTTGTCACACTCCACTCTATCATTAGCAGTGAGTCATGTGTTAAACAAGGCAAAGTAATATAGCTGATTTGGTGTTGTGTAAGATGTGCTTATTTTTACCAGATTTGCAGTTGGATTGGCTTTCAACAGACCAAAAAATATTTACTTTTTCTGATCCATTGGGGAAAAAATGTTTTTTGACCACTATTGGCTTTAAGGTATTTGGTATTATCAAGTAGTAAGCTTAAAGGTGGATGGAAATTAAATCTTGAAGAAATAAAGCTAATATGCTTGTATAATATTTAGTTACTACTTCTGTTTTCCAACTAGTAATAGTAAATCAGTGGACGACTTGAGTGTGGAAAAACGCAAATGGGAAAATGGAGGGTACACTTAACCACAAGTCCACTTGTTTATTTACATTGTGTGGATATGTTTATATACTTAGTCTTGTGATGCTTTATCTTTCCAGCATAACATAGCATGTAATTTCACACAACTTGTTGCATAATCACTTCTGGTTTTGTTTCACAATGCAGAATTTTTTGTCATATTAGGATAGCAGTCAACTAATTTAAGTTTGCTACAGAATATATCTTCATAGATTTTCTTATATGAAGTAGTTTAGGTTAAGATTTTCTCATGTGCACTATTTTGGGTACCCTTACTGTGCATTAAAGCAGTCCCATGATTATTTTCTCTGAGTGCTAAAGGATTTTCTATCATAGCATTTTCTTTTAAGGAAATAAGATGTTATTCCTATCTTGCTACTTGCATTTCCTTTACCCCAAACTAAATCTGCTGTACCTACTGTACTGTAGTCTTCTAAGCTCGTTACTCATTAATTTTATTATATGCCTTCCATTTCTTTTTACAATCAATTCCTTTAAACTTCATCATTACTTTATTTGAGTTTAAATTAAAAAATATCACTTTTGTATTAAAGATTTATCCCCCTTAGTCCCTTTTAATTCTGGCTTGACTATTTTTACCCATATCTACATTTTTATTTATTAATGTTAATTTTTATATTACATCATACTGCTGATTTTTTTTCTAGTGGTGGTAGTAGGGAATACTTTTTCCATAAGAAATTTTTAGGTTTAGTTTTAACAGAAAGTACAACAGATTCTCTATTGTATATCTTATTTGAAAAACCGTGCTAACGTGATCTGGAAATATATTTGTTAAAACTTGATTCTTAGTATTTCTGTATTATTTTTAAAATGTTGGCCTACATACATTTTTAGGAGTACATTTGTTTTCTAAGGGAGGAATGACTGTATAATTCAGTGTAATTTTATGAAAGTTTCAATATTTTCCCCACTGTGGCATAGGAAATGGAAAGGACTTAAGATGAGTTATCAGAAAGGGAGTAGTTAATAATCTACAAGTGGAAAAGAAGCCTATAATTTTGTGATTTATATTTCTAGCTCACTATGCCCAGAATATGAAAAATGTACATTTAAAGGAATATTAATGATTTTGATTTGGGGGAAATTTATTTCATATAACTAAAATTTAGGACTGGAAATTTTTCTAAAAATCTAACATTATTCTTTGTTGTACAAGTAAGTGCATTGAAGCCTAGAAAAATGAAATTAAAATACCCAGATTAGTTGTAGGTAACTGAATGTCAGATGGTTTGATAACTGTCAATGCCTTTTCTATATGTTCCATTTCTTTTTACAGCATTGGTAGATAGATACAAACAGAAAGGTAGGTGGGTGGTTAGATAGATAGATATTTCTGATTAGTGGGTCCTTATATGTATAGTTTTAAAATGTCAGATTTGGGAAAGCCAGGATGGCTCAGTGGGTAAGGCACTCTCTTTGAAGCCCCGAGGACTGAGGATCGAATCCCAGCTCAGGCCCAGGCGGACCCACACCCTGAACTGGGGTGTGCTTCCTAAATGCGGTGAGGTGAGGCCCCCAGTTCAGTTCAATAAATAAATAAATAAATAGATGTCAATTTTGTGTAAGTCATGACTTAGTTAAATATTCTTATGGAAAGGTTTTTACTAAGTTTAACGTGTATAATATCCATCTAATAGGTTCAAGGCACCGTTCTGTTTTCAGAAAGTGAGTCATGCTATGGGAAATAAACAGGATGCTGTCGTTTTTAGAAGGCAGTGAGGTGGGAAGTAGGGTCCTTGTTGAAACCAAGTAGTCAGGTAAAGTATCTCTGAGGAGATGATATTTGAAATCTGTAAGCTTAAGCCAGGTATTTGAAGAGCCAGGTAAGAGCATTTTCAGACTGAAGATACAGTAAGTTTGGAAGTTACAGATAAGACCAAGCTCATATTTATAGCAAGACGGAAGGCTAGTGTGACTGCAGCATATTGAACCAGAAAAGATAGTACAAGGAGAGGAGATTAGAGAGAAGGCAGATGTAGAGCCTGCGTGACTTTGTAGACCAGGCTAATGAGTTTGCATTTAATGCTAAGAGCAGTGGAAGGGACCGTGTGGAAAAGACAGGAGTAGACAAAGGTCTGAGTAGACAAAAGGAGTCAAATCTATTGCTGTTTTAGGCAAAAAATGGTGGTGGCTTAGACTAAGGAGTCTAAATATTTGTAAATATTTGGGACTGTAAATATTTGTATGGAAATTATGCATTTATCATCTATAGAAAATTCTAAGAGAACTAAAAACAGGAAAGGCCTGTTTTCCATTTTGCAACATCAGCCTCTAGTGTAGGCCATACTCTCAGTAATGTGCAGGAACTGTTGGTTAAGCTCTGTTAGAAATATTCTCCATTTTATTATTATCATTTTAATTCTATTAAATTTATTGAGATAACATTGGTTAATAAAATTATATAGGTTTCAAGTATAAATTATTTAATACATCATCTGTATATTGCAAGGCTGAAACTGTGGCTTAGCACCTGTCGAGTAAATATTCTCCATTTTAGAATTGGGTGAAGGTTCCAAATTGACTGAAAGATGATTCTATTAGAGTTTATATTACTTCCTGTACAAGAAGATACATACTGTGATTCTTTTGTCAGTTCTTCTCTGATTTACTGTTTCTGGATATTCTTAGAATATTGGTAAGGGGGGACCTAAAAATATCAGAATTTATTTATAGAAAATTGTGTATTCTTACATGTTTAAACTTCAGTTACCTTCAAAGTGCTCTCCGTTTAATGCAATACGCCTATCGAAACTCTTTTTCCACTACTCAGAAA
Source organism: Craseonycteris thonglongyai (assembly GCA_004027555.1). Lineage (NCBI taxonomy): Eukaryota > Metazoa > Chordata > Mammalia > Chiroptera > Craseonycteridae > Craseonycteris > Craseonycteris thonglongyai. Next base: position 7,538 of record PVKE010013503.1, on the reverse strand, counting down.
CAGTTTTTGAATGTCTTTTAGTGCTTCTGCTATTCTTTTGTTTTACCTCTTCCACACTCCAGAACATTTCCCTCAGAGGACTTTATTTGTCTGGAGAAACAAAAAAAAAAACGTTGCTGGGGCAAGATCAGGTGAATAGGGAGGGTGGGGCACAAGGGTTCTACCATTTTCAGTCAAAAACTGCTGAACACTCAGTGTGGTATGGGTATGTTGTCAGGCTGAACATTGTTTATGTAAATCACCCATCATGAAATGGGAAAATACATTGAAAAAGTCTCCAAAAAAAATTCACTGAAAGTGAATGCAGCCTCTCACACCACCAGCTTGTACATGGATGCAGATGGGTTCCTAGAACACTCACCTAGTCGGGGAAGCTTGTACTACAAGGGGCCCAGCCCCGGAAAGATAATGCCTGGTTTTTGGGGGGAGTCCACCCTCGTATACCTATAGATTGAACAAATAATAGCATGTTTTGAGCTTAAAGATAAGAGTTTAAATGAAATATGCATGTTGTTTTGAGTCTTGTTTGTTTGTTTAATTGCAAATGTCCATGAAAATGCAGAGTACTTGAGTTTTGTTCTGTTGAAAATTCACTTTCCTGCATAACTTTACAGGCTTTTAATTTTCTTTAATGATACAAGAGACTTGGAAAGTATCATCCAGATGGAGCTAGACAGAAAGAATTATAGGAATTTATATTGGCTTCAGTGGCAATTTGAAGGCAGTATTTAAAAGCACTGTCAGTTATTTGTATTTTAAATATATTTTTATTTATTTATTTATTTATTTTGACAGAGGAGAGAGAGAGAGAGAGAGAGAGAGAGAGATACAAAGACACAGAAAGAACTGAACGAGGGGCGCTCCCAGTTCAGCATATGGGTCCGCACAGGCCAGGGCCGGGATTCGATCCTCGGTCCCCGGTGCTGCAAAGTGAGCGCCTAACCCACTGAGCCATCCAGGCTTCCCCTGGATTTTAAATATACTACTAGTTTATGTCTAGGGGAAGGGGTTGCATTGCAGATCACCTTTTTTTCTTCAGGTTAGCTTGCAAGAAAGAAAGCCAAGCAGGTTTATAAAATTGGTTCAATAAATTGGTTAACTGTTGGGCTCTGTGGTATCTGTAGTCTCTGGGATTAAGATTGTTCATCTGTAAAGTGAGAGGGTTGATGTGGGCTTCTAAAATGTTTTCCAATACTCAGATTTCATGTTGTTTCTAACATATGCTCAGTACCTCATTGATCTTTCATCAGAAATTTTAAGGAATGTGCAGCAGATAGGTTTCAAACTATGGTATCAGTAATAGCATAATGTTGTATTTATATGTCATCAAGCTTGCAGCATATTCCAATGTCCGTAGGAAACAAATCCTGGAAGTCTTTATGGAATTTAGTTTATAAATGTCAAAAGTGAGAATTCGGTGCTGTGGTGTTTCATGTGGGCCTGGAATTCAAGGGACTTTCCATGGATTTTTCCTGTAGCTCCAGAAGGAAGCTGCTGTCAAGAATGGAAGTCAAGACATGAAAGGAATATATTATAAATGATTTCTTTTTATGTGTAGCAGTCAATTTAATGTAGATTGAATCAATTTAAATCAATACACATTTGTTACAACGTACCTACTAATGTATATAAATCCAGAAAAATTGGAATTCATTAGATATTAAGGACTAAAGCATAGAAAGTTAATAGGAAGCAGATTGTAATAAACACTATTAAGAAATATTCTTTTATGCACATATTGGACCTTTTTTTTTTTCCTGTCTACCTCTTAACAGTAATTCTTCATTATTGATATTCTCTCTGGGTGATGTTTATTTCCAAGGATTCTTCTATTTGGTGAGAAGTTCTGACCCTCTTCCTCCGTGTCAGTACAGTGGTACCTCAGTACTCATCATGAGTTGATTATAGGAGGCAGGCGTAACGCGTACCAAAAATGATGAGTACCAAACAAATTTTTCCCATGAGTAAAAATTAAATAAGTTTAATGTGTACCCAAAATAGAAATACACGCAATGACGACAGAAGCTAAGATAAGACTACAAGGGGAGGTGCATAGGGCAAGAGCTACCCTGTGACTAACGCATGACCCCTTGTTTCAGCTGGAAAGTGTAGTGAGTCATGAGGCAATTGACAATTCCTTGCTTGAGTGTCAAGTACCAGCACAAGACAAGGACCAGGACAACATTTTCATGTCAAAATGCACCGAGTACTAAATTTGATGAGTTTCAAAGCAGTCGAATGACTGTATTTATGAATCGCTATACTAGGTGTAGGGACATGGCAAGGAACTAGACAGGTTCCAATGGAGTTGGCAAATTGGTGAGGGGGGCACAAAATTGTTAAAGATAGTGATTAAATTAAAATTGCCAATAATTTTAAAAAGGAAACAGTATAATTAAGGGGCCTTGACTTGGGTGACTGGGATACAAGAGAACGAACTGTGCCTGCCAAACTTATGTATACCGTAAGTCCTATGGGAATGACGATGAGTAGGAGCTCATCAAACAAGTGTAGAATGAAGGGGGCGCAATAGATACATCAAAGCACAGAAAATCCATGAGGCAAAAGGCACAGCATGTATCTGGAGAATAATTCAAGGACAGAAAAGGAGCTATGAGAAATATATTCTGGCTTCATAGAAGAAGGAACATCCATTAGGAGAGCTGTCAGGTTATGAAATGAGTGCTCATTGCAAATTTTTCAAGTGTGGCTTTATAAGGACATTAGAGAGAAGTCAAGCATTTAGAAAGGCGAGAGGGCTGGTCCAGACAACCATGAACTCATTAAAAACACCAAGGACCATTCTGTTATTCTTCCTCTTGGGTGCACAGAGAAATGTCGAAATCTTTTAAATTATAATTATCTGGTTCATTATTATTTGGATCTACTATCAATATGAAAAATTGAAAATGTCTTAGTACATTTATCAGGCACTTTACCATCTTACCCAGTGTTTTCTTGACCCTGATCTTTTTGGTTATCATCTAACCCCTGTGAGGTAAGAAGGAAGGTATCCCAACTACATTTGATTGAGATCATGGAAGTTCAGAAATTTCAAGTAACGCTCCAAACCAGAAATTTTCAACATATGTAGTTGGGAAAGAACTTAAAAAGTCTAGCTCTTTCAACTTTTAAGTCTAGAACTTTGCTGTTAATATTGTACTAGTTTGTTTTCCTCCAAGATGGTATGTTACTATTATGGTAAATTTTTTTTTTATAAATAAGTTCTGGAGGAAATTGTTAAAATGTTTAGTGTGATTTTTAATCACTGATCACTAAAGGAAGAAGCTTAAAATAAGGATTTAATTGGTGAGAGACTTGTGGTTATTTATTTATTATTCATAATTAAAACTAGTTAGAAGATGGTGGTAAGCGAGTTTTGTTGTGTTGTAACATTCCCTTTTTAGTTACTTCAGAAACTGAAATAATAATTTTTTTTAATTAAATAATGAACTAAATCAAACTTGTCCAACCTGCCACCGGTGGGCCACATGTGCCGTAGGACAGCCTTGAATGCAGCCCAACACAAATTCATAAACTTTCTTAAAACATTATGAGATTTTTATTTTTTATTTTTGCATTTTTTTAAACCCATCAGCTCTCATTAGTGTTAGTGTACTTACTTTATGTGTAGCCTAAGACAGTTCTTCCAATGTCACCCAGGGAAGCTAAAAGATTGGACAGCCTGATTACTAAATAATGGTATTTCCTTGTTTAAAATTGAGAATACATTTTTGGTGAGTCTGTGCTAACTTACATTGGGAATACAATTATGTTTACTGCTTAAGACTGAAACCTTTTCCTTAAAATCGTCTTGAGTGTCCCCATGTTAGCACAGGCAGTTCACAGATGTATAATTAAGATAGGATTTTTCTTCGTGTTATTTCTAACAATTTTGTTGCTTACTATGATTTTTAAAATTCTAATATTACCTGTTATTACCATGTGTCTAGTAATTTAATATCATTGGACCCTGTGTGTATTTTATATGAGACATTTGCCAAAGCCTTTTGAAATTAAAACATTCCCATGAGTAAAATGGGGGTAAGAAGACCAAGGTATATGAACAAATAATTCCCAAAAGAAAAAAATATATATATCAGGTTTTAAGAGATAGGTAAACATACAATTTCATTAGAAATCAAAGAAATTTAACTTTAAATGATAATTAAATCCCTTAAGCTTTACTAGTGTTTATTCTCAATATTTCTTCTCTCGATAATGTATCTTTAAATGTAATTTTTTATGTTTAAAATTATCAACCAAGACAATAATTGGAACACAGCATTATTATGAAGGCAAAAATAGGAAAGTATCTCAATGCCTGAAAAAGGGAAATGATTCAATAAACTAAGGTCATTTCCGTTTGATGAAATATTATGAAGTCTAAGTTAAGTTTATAAAGAATATATGCTGTTTGTGTTACTGTAAGTGAAGAATGATTCAATTCTACAACATTACTGAATCATTAAAAAAGGCAAAGCAAAACAAACAATGTTAAGATGGGTATTTTAGCTTTTTTGGACTTCTACAGCCAATTTTTCTTGACAGGCTTAATGTTTTTATTTTACATTTTCTTTCATAAGCACATTCTTTTATGAAGAAATATATACTTTAGTAAAATGGAAAAGGATAAGCACCTTACTCTATTGTTTAGTTAGTAGATAATACAGTAGGACAAATATTATGGTAAGAAGATAATCATCCAAAATTATTTAACAGAATTCAACACGTAAAATTTAAGACATAAAAATTAAGTGGAAAAGGAATAAAAGGTTGAGGAGAGCATCGTGCCAGAATTCTCTTATTACATAACATATTTCCATGGCGCATTCATCAGATACAATAGTACATTTGCTGAGCACTTTTGGGTTTGAGAAATTCAGATATAGCATCTTATTTAATCTTCACAGTAAAACTGAAACCCTTACCTATATAAATGTATGTCAATGTATGATACCTATATAGTGTATACATTGTGTCTTATAAGCATCTTTAATGAAACACATTTAAAAACGGACTAACTGTAGTGATAGCAATCAGACGTCACCTCTCTTGGAATCATAGTCATGCCTGTGAGCACCTGTTAGCTGTGCAACTTTAAGAATGTGTCTTAACCTCTCAGAGCTCACATTTCCTCATACGTGAAATACTGATAATACCATGCTTCTGAGATTCTAAGATGACATCAGTTCTGACCCACTGTCTTATTAGTCCATTCAGGCTGCTCTAACAAATTACCACTGATTAAGGTGGCTTATAAACAATGGAAATGTCTCACAGTTGCGGAGGCTGAGAGTCTGAGGTCAGGGTGAGGGACCTCTCTGGGTTTCTGACTTCTTGTATACTAGCACAGTGGAAGGAAAGAGTGCCCCTCTGGCCTATCTTTTATGAAGGCACTATTCGCTGTTATAGGGCAGAACTCTCCCAAAAGCCCCACCTCTTAATACTATCACCTCGAGAGTTAGGATTTCAATATATAGATTTGGGGAGGATGCAGCATTCAGACTATAGCACCCATCAAGCCATAATAATATGGCTCTTCCAAAAAGTGAATGTTATCATATAATATAGCTAAGGATTATGAGATGCTTCACAGTATTAGAATGATTAAATCCATTAAAGCCATGTGGTGTAGCTTGACTCCCTAGTTCTGAGAATTTACTTGAAGTAAAAGGCTTGATGCCATGCTGGGCACATTTGTTCTCCATGGTGGGACTGTTACTGATGCTCCTTGTTCAGCAGTCACATTTCTGACCCAGTGCTAGGTGCTTTTGTATATATGTTGTCACTTCAGTGATCCAAAACTGTGCAGACGTAACATTATCCCTATTGTGCAGATTCGAGATGTAAGGGTTCACAAGTGCAAGTGACGCATCAAAGACACTATCTGTAGTAAGTTGACAGAGCAAGGATTTGAACTTGGCCTGATTCCTCTTTTTTTTTTTAATTTGTTAACAAAGATTTATTGGTTGAAGGAAGGAGAGAAACAGAGACAGAGATGGAGAGAAGTAGGGAGGGCCCAGAGCAAGCTCCATAGTTGTACATCATTCGTTTTTTGTGTTTGTGTGTTTATTTTGGCCTAGTTTCGTCATTCCACCCAGGTGGATATGGGGTCTTCCCGGGCAAGAACCGAACTGGAGGCCTCCCTGGTGGGAGGTGAGAACCTTCACCACCATCCTGTTGCTTACCACTTGCGCTGCAGTTCAGCATGTTGGTCTGCACGAGCCAGGGCTGGGAATTGAACCCTGGACCTTGTGATTTTGCGGCAAATACTCAACAGCTGAGCTATCTGGACATCCCCATGATCCTTAAAAGCTCTGTACCTTGATGGTTTGCCTCGAACTTTCAACGATTTGCTCTTACTAAATGGGAGCCTGGCGGATCTTCAGGGGTGACAAAGCCCCAGAATGCTCAGGTTTTGCAGGATTGCTGCTAGAGAAACCCCTGAGCTCTCCTCATCCTGTACTTGGAGGCCTGAGGAAGTGAAGACAGTCATTAAGAGAGCTTGAAAGGGAGAGAGAGAGCAAAGGAGTTCAAGTAGAGTGAAAAGAGAAGACAGGAGGACGTAAGGCTCCAGACCTTACCCAGTGCAGTTCACTTCGTATACTGCAATCATCTTCTGATTAAGAAATTGAGGAACTGACAAGCTGCAGATACTGCAGCTACCTCGTACATTTCTTCTGGTGACACAGCAAAGTTATCCCAGTGTAAGAAGTGAGGAACCAGAGGCCCAGAAATGGACAGTCTTGGAAATAACAGCATACCTTGCACCAGGGACTCTAGCACTGGCTACCCTGTGCCTCACGCAAAAACGGTGGAAACTCAGTATTTTTTTCATAACAGAAGGACTAAAGAATAGACTGGCTTTCAGTTCGTTTTACTCTTTCCTGTTATCTCTGCTTCCATTTTTTACGGTGGAATAGAATCGACTTTATTTAATTTATGTATAACTAGATCATGCCTTACTGAGGAAGGGTACAGTTAAGGACTTAGTCCATTCAGGCTGCTATGAGTAGAAATGTGTTTCTTTCTCACAGGTCTGCAGGCTGCAAGTCCAAGGTCATGGTGCTCGCAGCTTCAGTTTCTGGTGAAACTCATCATCCTCATTCACAGCCACCATCTCTCTGTGTTCTCTAGTGGTGGTCTCTTTCATAAGGGCACTAATTCCATTTACCTTTCCAACCTGAGCAGCTCTGAAAGCCTCCCCTCTCCCCCCAATACCATAGCCTTGGGGGATTAGGATTTCAACACATGAATGAGGGGAAGCATACACATAGCAACCATTTACATATAGTCTTTGGAATCTGTATAGGACTTAAGAAACCCCAAAAGCAAGGTGATAAGAACTGAATTAAAAACTCAGGGTTAGGGAATAGAAATTGTAATGATTTGGGACAGTGGATCATGGAATTGGGAAGGCGGCCCACCCAGTTCTCACGCTGGCTACCTCCTGAGCATGTTGTACCTTCTGCTAGCTTGTCAGTTCCTCAGTTTCTTAATTGGAAGATGACTGCTGCTGTCTCAAATCCTGAGAA
>PVKE010013502.1:0-36465 GCA_004027555.1 Craseonycteris thonglongyai | reverse complement strand
ACCAAACCATTGAGTGTGTCCATAATGCTGGTGCCCTCTCCCACCTTCCCTCCCTCTCTCCCTCCCTCCTCCTCCCCCTCCCTCTGGCAATCACCAAGCTATTGAGTGTGTCCATAGGTCTCTGTGTCTTTGTTACTTTCACTTTTTGGATTTTATTTTTTTTAGATGAAATCTAAACTTGGAATTGCTGAGTCATAAAGTAGTTCCATTTTAAATTTTTTGAGGAATCTTCAAACCATTTTCCAAAGTGGCTGCACTGATTTGCAATCCCACCAACAGTGCATGAGGTTTCTCTTTCAAACAGTTCCTCATCAACATTCGTTGTTTGTGGATTTATTGAAGCTAGTCATTTTAAAAGTTGTGAGTTCTTGTAATTTTTATTTGCAATTTTTTAATAATTAGTGACACTGAACAGCTTTTCATAGATGACCAACTATTTTGACAAAGATGTAAAACCAAATCAATAGAGGATATATGGAAGATAGTAGTTTTAATATATGGTACTGGAGCAATTGAATATCCATGGGCTAACATACATATTTCAATGTAAACCTCATAGCCTAGTTAAAAAATTAACTGAAAATGGACACAGATTTAAATTTAAAACTTGAAAATGATTATAATATAAGCAATAATATTCTGGAACTAGGGTATGGTGAATAATTCTTAGATATGACACTAAACATATAATCCATAGAATAACAAATTGTTAAATTTGACTTATCACAATGAAAACCTTTTGTTTTCTAAAATATTATATTAAGAAATAAGCTACAGGTGCGAGAATATATTTGCAAACTAAATGATTCAAAATGAATTCATATCCAGATCATATAGGAATTTGTAATACAAAACTGAATAATAAAAAGCAAAAAAAAGTTAGAAAATGATCAGAAGACATACAGGGACATTTACTGAAGAGAATACAAAGGTCAAAAATAAACAGATAAAAATATGTTTCACATCACTATCTAATAAGAAAATATAAATAAAGACTATGATTAAATATCAGTACACATGCTTAGGAAGAGTTGAAATAAAAATAGTGACAATACCGAATTTTCACAAAAATTTTCAGAAGCTGGATTCCTCATAGATTGTAATGGCATGACCACTTTAGAAAATACTTTGGCAATTTCTTTAAAAAAACTATAAGGACACTTAACATAAATGCCAGATATTGCATTCCTGGACTAAAGTAAAGGCTTATGTCCACATAAAAATCTTTAAATGGTCATAGCAGTTTAATTTATAATAGTTTCAAACTGAAAGTAGCCCAAATACCAAAATATCTTTCAATAGGTTAATGGTTTAACAGTACTACATCCATACCATGGAACTCTACTCAACAATAAAAAGGAGGAACTATTAATACACACAACAGCTTGGATGAAACGCAAAGGCATTTGTTAAGTAGAAGAAAAATAAGCAAACCTCAAAAATTCACCTATTACATGTTTCCATTTATATAATGGTCTTAAAATGTCTTGATTATAGAGATGAAAGGCAAATTAGTGGTTACTAGGAGTTATGTATGATAAAGGGATGGGTGTGATACTATAAGGAGATTTTCATGGTGATGGAAGAGTTCTTTATTTTAATTGCAATGATAGTTAAAGGAAGCTATACATTGTAATAAAGAACATGTAAACCCATGAACACATGTACATAGTTCAGGGTTCATATCAAATATTCACTGCTCTGTTTTTGATACTGCACTCTACATACACAGGACATAACCAAAAGGGAAACTGTGTAAGGAGTATAAGAGACCTCTTTGAATGACCTTTGCAATTCCCTGTCAAACTGTAAATATTTCAAAACATAAGATGAAAAAAATAGTAAATAAAATGTAACAATAATACATTATGATATTCATATATAGGTATTTCCAAGAATATGCCATTTAGTAACAAGTTAGCCAACCAGTTTTACATTCTGACATCCCCAAACAGAAAGTCAACATATAATGACCACAATTAATTAACAGGAAGATAGCAGTAGAGTTTAATGTTATTTCACAATATGTATAAATGTCAATTCCATAGAAAGGCACTAAAATACCAAAATGGTATTTCTAAATCAGTATTATTTAAAATTTAAACAAGCATGTTAATTTGTTTAAAGAAAAAGAAAACATAATATATAAGGTCATGTTTAGTATAATTACTTGGAGCAATTGGATAAGTTTCCTGACTTTCATTTTAAGCCAGGAAATGATTATTCACATAGATGTATGTACCTCTATGTTGATTGCAGCATTATTCAGTGTGGCACAGAAACAACAGAAGTATCCTTTGGTAAATGATTGGATTAAAAAGGTGATGTGGAACATATACACAACAAAATATTACTTGGCCATAAGAAAAGGTGAAATATTGTTACTTGCAACAATATGGATGGATTTTGAGATTATTATGCTAAGCAAAAAGGTCAGACAGAAAAAGTCACAAACCATGTGACTTCATTCATGTGTGAGATATAAAATTGAAAGCAACAAACAAGACAAAAAGCAAAACAAAACAAAAAGAAACAGAACTCATAAACACGGACAACAGTTTAATGGTTACCAGAGGGTAAAGTGGTAGGGAGTGCTAAGAGAAGGTAAAGGGGGTCAGATATATAGTGATGGAAGAACTGACTGTAGGTGGTCAACACACAATGCAATATACAGATGATGTGTTATATAACTGTGCACTTGAAAATGATAAAATTTTACAAACCAATGTCATCCCAATAAATTTAATAAAAAATTTAAAAGAACAATACAATTGAAAAAAAAATGTAGTAGGAACTATTAATGAGAAAGAAACAGAAAAGGGCATTTTAATTGAATTTTTTTTTCAAACATTTCTCTGGGTAAATACATACTACTAAATTGAGAATTTTAGGCAAAGCTGAGATGGCTTTGTGGGTTAAACACTCACTTTGCAGCCCTGCGGACTGAGGATCAAATTCTGTCCCCAGATAGTGCATGCCCATGCTCTGGGCCCTCCTCCTTCTCTCTGTCTCTGTCAAAAATATATAGCTTTAAAAAAAGAATTAAAAAAATACTTATTTAAGAGGCCAACACAAAATGTAATTGAAAACCACTTTTAGCTACTGACTTTTCATTCATTGGTATTCATTTTGAAAATTTTAACACATTTATACATATCCTCATTTTTTATGCATCTTTGATATGAAAGCAAACCTATTCTTACTGTATATTTTCATATTAAAGATCAATATGATAATTGCTTTTATTTTTAAATGACTGAGATATGTAATAGCTCTGGGTTCTGAGAAAACAGTCTTTGGGTCTCCATCATATCTGTTTCTTTTCTTTTTTTAGATAAGCACACATTTATTTTTAAATAAACAACTAAATCAGTTTTTTGTTGTTAGTTTTGTTTTTTAAATTAAATTTTGGTTGGGGGTAACATTGCTTAATAACACTATATAAGTTTCAGGTGGAATACTTGGGATACATTTGAGTTTCTTTTGTTGTTACTTTTTTCTTTTTATTTTTTTCCACAATGACAACGTTGATAATTTGGAAGTAAACAGGTCATTGCTTAAGTTTCACAAGCATAGTAAAAAGAATGGATTACGGTTTAATATTAAAATGACAGTAGTCCCTATATATCCTATAATTGAAAGGTTCTAGTAATTATCTTTTATACAGTCAATCATTCTGGTTTGCTAAGTCTTAAATTTTCTTATTTTTACAAATATTTAGTCAAGAAATTGAGTCAAGATTGCAGGGTAGGTAAATATTGTACTCACCTCCTCTCATTACCACATCAACATTACAACTAAACTGCAGAACAACCATCTTTGAGAATTGCCTGAAGTCTAGCTGAACCAAAGTGTTACAAGTAGCGATGTATAGAAGAAGACATTTTAGGATTGGTAAAAGGAACAGAAACATGGGTCAGGTTGGTGCCACATCCCTGTGAGACTATTAAAATTTTAGAGAAGCGTATCAGCATTAGAAGTCCTCCCTGGAGGAGTGAGGTGTCCTGGGCCCACATCAGGCTTCCAAGCTGAAAACTTCAGTGCTGGGAAACTTGTGGCTGAGTGAGACAAAGATAGCTGCAGTCCCAGGTGTTCCTCTTAAAGAGCCTGAACACAGACTTACTCACTGATGGATTCACTCGTCCTGAGCTCCAGCACTGATGCAGCAGCTTGAAAGACACCAGCAATTTATGGGGAGAAACTGAATTGTCTGGTTTCAGGGCAAAAGTTCGAGAGGCAGTCAGGGGTCTCCAAACTACAGCCTATGGAGACCTTTTTATCTGAATAAAATAATATTAAATAAATAATTAAAAACAACATCTATGTTTTGATTCTTTTTTATTTGGACCTTGAGTGTGTAGTTGGCCCCCAAACTGCTGTTTAATAGTTAATGCGGTCCGCGGGCTGAAAAGTTTGGAGACCCCTGCATGAAGGAACTGGCAGACCCATTGTTCTTTTCTTTAGCCTTCTCCCATTTCAGTATGTGGATGCAGGCAGCTGCCATATATGAGGCTTCATCAACGTGCTAACACTGCATTTTAGGGTTTCTCTGAGAACCCACCCCATCCAAATTTTGAGCAATACAAAGCTGCTTCCAGTGTTGTCTTGGCTCGTGCTGTGAACTTTTCTAAAATCTCTCAAAGGTTCACAAAATTCAAACAAGCAGCATCTGCCTTCAATGTGTACCATACCACTGTCTGAGCAGAAATACATCTGGCACTAGCATCATCTGGCCTTGGTTCAGGACTTAAACTCTTGAGGTACTTCCAAGTTCAGAACAGGTGGTAGCCATCTGTGGTTCATTTTGTGGCTCACACCAAGTGGCTCTGGGCAGTGCACAGGTTGTGGCTGAAATTGGTCTGCAGTAGGCCACCTCCAGGGTCAACATACCAAAGGAGCAAACTGGGCAGACACCAAAGCCCTGCTAAAGTAAATCTAGCTCTGTAGGATCAGCCCCTGCATAATTTCTCCTTCACTATATAGTGATACATTGGAATCCAAATGCCCCTGAACTCATACAATTTGGAATCTGAACAAAAAAATCATGCAAGTTTTTTTTCTAAGAATCTGAACACTCTTTTGGAATTCAAATGTCAACACATTGTTTGTGTGGGATATATTGACCATACGGCACATAGCTTTTTCTGAATGCCCACTAGTCTTGGAACTCGAACATTTTGGAACTCAAAAAGGATTAAGTTTGAATTCCAAGGCATCACTGTATACACAGCTTGTCCCTACATCCAATCAATTTTAGGGTCAATCTCTTCCACTCATACATAAATAGCAACCAAACATCCACTACAAGGGACTAGAAGAGCACATGTAACTCATACAAGAGAAACCTGAAATACTCAGCTCAGGTGACCAAGAAGTCTGTGCCACTGAGAACCACAGCACAACTACTACATATGGCCATTCTACTAAGACCAGAAGTTATAGCAGCCCTACAAAATAAATAGAAAGAGAGAGAGAGAGAGGGAGGCATTCAAAATGTTATGACAAAGAAATATGTCCCAAATGAATAAAATAGAACAAAGCTCTAGCAAAAGGACTAAACAAAGTGGAAACAGCAATCTACCAGAGGTAAAGTTCAAAACACTGGTTATAAAGATGATCAATAATCTAAAGGAGAACTTCAACAAAGAGATAGGAAACATAAAAATAGACATAGAAAACATAAAAAAAAACCCTAAAACTACAATAACTGAAATGAAGAATACATCAATAGTAGATTAGATGAAGCAGAGGATTAAACAAGTGATTTAGAAGATAAGGTAGCAGAAAACTCTCAAATGGAACAACAAAATAAAAAAAGAATCCAAAAAATTGAGAATAGTTCAAGGGGCCTCTGGGACAATGTCAAGCGTACCAATATTCACATCATAGGGATACCAGAAGGAGGAGAAAGAGGGCAAGGATTTGAAAACCTATCTGAAGAAATAATTATGGAAAACTTCCCTTACATGGTGAAGGAAATAGGCATATAAGCCCTGTAAGCATAGAGAGTCACAAACAAGAATGAACACAAATAGGTCCCACCAAGACACATAATTAAAATGCCAAAAAAATTAAAAAATTAAAAGTTAAAAAATTAAAAATTAAAAAATTAAAATTAAAAGTTTAAAGAGAAATAGAGAATCTTAAAAGCAGCAAGAGAAAAGCAATTAGTTACATATAAGTGAGCTCCCATTAAGACTGACAGCTAATTTCTCAGCAGGAACTTTGCAGTCTAGAAGGGCTTGGAAATGAATATTGAAAGCGATGAAAAGCAGGGCCTATGACCAAGATTACTCTACTCAGCAAAGCTATCATCTAGAATTAAAGGATAAAGAGGTTCTCAGATTTAAAAAAAAAAACCAAACTAAAAACTAAAGGAGTTCATCACTACCAAAGCAGCATTATAAGGAATCTTAGAGAAAATTCTTTAAGATGAATATATATATAGATATATATATATTCACACACACACACACACACACATATAGAGAGTGAGAGAGAAAGATACAGACATATATAGACATACACATATATAATACATATACATGTATGAATAATAAAATGACAATAACTATATATTTATCAACAATTATTTTGAATGTAAATAGATTAAAGTGCTCCAATCAAAAGACAGGGTGGCTGAATGGATAAGAAAACAAGACACTTATGTATGCTTTCTACAAGAGATTCACTTTAGTTCAAAAAACACACATAGACTGAAAGTAAAGAGTTGGGAAATATATATGTTTTGAAAGTGGAAACGCAAAACAAAAAATGCTGGGGTAGCAATTCTTATATCTGAAAGAAATAACATGAAACAAAGGCTATACATGTTGCAACACAGATGATGTATTGGAAAACTGTACACTTTGATCCCATGTAACTTACCTTACCAATATCATCCCAATAAATTTAATTTTAAAAAGGCTATAACAAGAGACAAAGAAGGACCCAGTAATCTCTTTTCCAGGTTTTTATCCAAAGAAACCCAAAGCACTACTTCAAGGGGACATGTGCATCCATGTGTTCATTGCAGCATTACATATCAATAACCAAGATATGTAGGCAGCTTAAGTGTCCATCAATGGATGGATGACTAAAGAAAAGATGGTACATATTATATATACAACAAAATATTGCTTCAAACAGAATGGGTTCTTGCATCTGCAATGATATGAATGAACCTCGAGGATTATTGTGTTGAGTGGAGCACATCAGATAAAGACAGAAACACTGTGATTTGGATTCTATATAGAATCTAAAGAAGAAGAAATAAAAAAAAAGAAAAGAAGAAGCACTCACTCAGATACAGAGAACATTTTGATAGTTGCCAGGTAGAAGGATGGTTGAGAGGCAGAATGAAAAATGTGAAGGGGAACTGGGAGCTCCCCCAGTTCAGTTCTGTCTCTGTCTCTGTCTCTCTCTCTCTCTTGTCAAAAATAAGTAAATAAATAAATAAAAATATATTAAAAAAATAAAAGAAAAATGTGGAGGGGTTAAGTACAAAGCGGTAGTTACAAAATAGTCATGGGGATGTAAGGTATAGGAAATATAGTTAATAATATGGTAAAAACTATGTATAGTGCTAGATGGGCACTACACTAGTCTAGTCAGGGGAATCATTTCTTAAATTATATAAATGTCTAACCACTATGCTATAGATCTGAAATTAGTATAATATAACATTGAATGTCAACACTAATTGAAAAATTAAAAGAGGGTAAAATTTGAAGGGGATTAGGAGGCTCAATTTTCATGTATAAAACAAATAATGGGAATGTAATGAGCATGAGAAATACAGTCAATAATAATGTATGGTGTAGTACAGTGTCAGATGGTTCTTAGAGTCATCATGGTAATCAATTCTTTAGTTATATAACTATTGAATAACTATGGTGTATACCTGAAACATATACTATTGTATGTTAACTATATTTTTAATAAAAATCTTAAATATTTACTCAAAATAAATTTGATTGATTATAGTGTATATGTATATGTTTGAGTGTGTGTTTATAAACATATATAGTAATATATATATATACACACACACACATACACACGCACACTCACAAATTTTATACAAGAGCTGTCTGGAAAAAAAATCCAGCCACAAATGCCTCTATTTTTCATATTGCATGGCTGGATATGTTCCAAATATCCCTCATGCATGTGTGTGTGTGTGTGTGTGTGTGTGTGTGTGTGTGCGTGCACAGTCCAGGGTTGCCAAAAAATGTATATACATTTTAAGAGATGTTATCTATGTATTACTTTTTTAAATTGACTTAAATTACTGTAGCAATGTAAAGCATGACATTTGTTTAGAAGATTGTATTAGTCAAGTGAACGCTAGTGTTACCATGCATCAGGCAGGACAGTCAAAGAAAATGGTGGAAGCACAGTTTTCCTTTGAGGATTGTAAAATCATTTTGGAGTGGTATTTGACATTCAAGAACATTGTGGAAATACAACAATAATGGAGGCGTGAATATGCAACAGACCTCAAACACGCCTAAAAATTGCACACATTCATTATAAGTTTGAGACCCATGTTAAATATAAACAGCATGCACAGTGACACAAATGGACACTTTGGTCAACATTGCTTAAGTAGTAGTTTGCATCAATGAGAAGTGTCTGGACACTGATGGTAACCACTTTGAGAACCTCTTGTAATTGCAAAAGTCAAACATGACTTTTATTCATCTTTTGTTATTGGTATATTTTATTACAATTTTAATACAGTTTTTTTCCCTTTCCTGATATGTACATATGTTTTTTTTGGCATTCTTCATTATATAAACTTCATAGGCTCTGAGGATAAAAGAACAACAAAATGGACACATTTCATAGGGAAATGCCAAAATGTTGTAATCAGACTCATCATAACAACCATGTGAAATGTGGATGAGTTACATGAACTTTAACATAACATTATCTTTGTAAAAACAAAATCATTAATACTAACATGCTGAGAAATATTTTCCCAGACCAATTTTTAATTGCTTTAAATAAAACTGAATATGTGTGTCAATACATTTCTATATTCTACAAAGATGTTCTAATTATACAATGGGTGAAAAAAGACCAGAAATTAACTCAGAGCTCATGCAGGGTATAATATTTTATTTATTCAGTGACTGTTTATTGATTCTCTTCTTAATATCTCTAAGTTCCTTATTAATTTTCCTTAAACTTCTAATTTGAAGTGCTGTCATAATACCCTAAATTTATCCCCAAGAAAGGCATCAAAGTTTTAATATAGTATACTTTTCCCCAAGGCTATATTCTAGGACTATTAAGTACATTATTAAAATGTTGCTAAAGTACATAATGAACTATATGAAACACTAATAAAATATTTAAATAAATGAATTTCACTGGAAGGCAGTATTCCTAAGAACTTTGCTTGGTTTCTGAATCCATTTATTAAATCTAATAATTATTTTAATTAAGCTATTTGATAGATATTTAAATCACAAAATATATGTTACAAAAACATATATATGGAGATTAAAGAACAATTTTCAACTACTTTAAATGCAATCTCCTCAGGTTAAAAAAATAAGTTTTCTGATTAAAGAGTTTAAAATCTCATAAGTGCAGACGTGTATTGATAACATATATTTTGTTTAAAAGCATATAAGACCTATAGAAACAATACACTATAAAAATATTTAAAGTCATTACATATATTAATTATTTTAAAAATTAAATATATTTTAAAGTAAATGCATAAAAATTGCAATAGCCTCTCTACTAACTGCTTGATTGAAAATAAATCTTAAGTGTATTTTGCTGGTCCCTGGAAAGTTGCAAATATATATTAAATTCTTTGTGATACAGTATTTGAGAAAGAGAAGTAGTTACCCCACAAAGAAGTACTTTTATATGCTTAGTTGAATTAAGAAATTGTATAAATAACTCCTCTAACTAGTTCCTTAAAACATTATTGTTTTCTCCAATAAGTTCTATACACATTTCTTAAATTAAATTGTCCCAGGCATCAGAATACGTCTTTAGAATAAAGACCTTTTTGCTCCATACCAGAACTCTAATATGTAAAATATGAACTGGTTTGTATTTTCTCTTGCTTATTATGCAGAATTTTATAGTTATTACATATTTTAAAATTATTATGTAGGAATTAAGGTTTTCCTCTCAAAATCATACTAGAGAGAAAGAGCACAAAACAGATGAGACAAATCACCTAAATATTTGACCAAGGCGATATGGAAATATTAATCTTGCATACCATTTTGTGTTCATATACAGGTGCCATAAGAACTCTGTTATGTCTCAGGCTTAACACAATTTATTTTACTTAAAATAGTAAAAAAAAATTTTGAGCTACATTATTAGTTATCTGAGTAGAGATGTATCTGCATTTGAACCATATCTGATATATAATGTATGATAACTAGATTATTATCATTTCTTTGGTTTTCATGTGTGTTGAAGTTGTAGGAGTTAGTAGAGAAAGCTTTGGTAAGTTTGTTTAACTTTTTTTTATTTTGAATTAACAGTTTATTCCACAGTTCACCTATCTTTGAAATCCCCTATTTATAAAATACTATTTTCTATTTGTTTCTCAAAAACACAATTTGCAGAATCACATTTTAGTTATAATCAAATAAAAATAAAAAGCAATATCACCTTTGGTCTAAAAATATTTTCCTGTATAAAATATATGCAATTATTTAATATTTTGCCTAATCTTTTTCATAAATAATTCATTATTTATAATATGTAAATTGCCCCTAAATTATTTAATCATTCAATTCTTTCCTAGTAAGGTCAGATAGCATTTAAATTAGTAGAATACATAGTAAGTGTATTAAGGTCTGTGGTTCTTTATCTATGCAAACTAAGTATGTGTCGTAGGAAGTACAAACATAAAAACTTTGCTTATGTAGAAGACAATTCTCATTATAGGGGAGCAATGTAGTATACACTGCATAGTGGTCCTGTATAATATTTTTATTTAGGGAATATTGCCAGGGTACTCACACCATCCTTTCATTTTTATTCAGTGTACAAGGGGTGGTCAAGAAATTCACAGAATAAGAGCATTATGGGAGAGGTGAGTATTAGTGCACACAGTTTGATTATGTGACTTATTATTAGTATATATACCAAATTTCAGCCTACTTGCATCCATGTTCTTTCAGCTATCACCAAAGAAGCACATCAAATGTGAAGAAAACCCCAAATATGGATAAAATTTAATTTCACACAATCATTAAGTTCCTAAAAAACAAGGGAAAACACCTCAAACCATTTTAGAAAAGATAATAGTGATTTACAAGACCTATAGCCCTGGGAAACCCACGGTGTGTAATGGCAAAGCCTTTTGAAGCAAGGCAACCATTTTGAATATTCTCCATCAGCATCTAAGGATGGAGAAAGTTAGTGCAAGATGGGTACCAAGAATGCTCACGATACTTCAAATACAAATAGCATTAAGTGTTCACAACAGTTTTTGTACCTTTGTAGAAACAACAAAGATTAAGTTTTAAACTGAATTGTTACTGGCCTGTGTGTAAGAGCAATGCTGCATTGGCTACTCTCAGGACAGTGGCTTCCAAATATTAAACCATCCTCCCTACAGTCCAGATCTGGTGCCATCTGATCATTATTTGTCTCCCCCAAATCCCCCTAAAAAAAGAATAGCTTTGAGGGAAAAAATTTAGATGACAAAGATGTCAAAACTGTAATTTTGAGGTTAAAAACAAAACTTTTTTACCCCCAAGGTTATAAACTTATTGAAAGATCTGAAAAATGTACTACAGTTAAGGAGAAATATATTGAAAAGTAAAAATAATAGTTTGTTTGTTTTTTACCCCCTCTTTCCATATTTCTTGACTATCCCTCATAAGTAATTATAATGCTTCATGAAAATTTAATCCACCGTCTGAATTGCTGGGTGCAATCAGATTTCTTGTTTATCATTAGTGATACCTTCTCTTATATTTAAAAATAATGTTAAAATTTATCTCCACGTTTGAATTTATATTAAGAAGAAATGAGAATCTATTTTTTCTAAAAGCATTTTTTTATGAGCTTCTGTTTCATTCATTATAACTGTTAGTTTTGTTTTCTGACCATACCTTTAAAAAGTAGAATTTAAAAGGACAGAGACAAACAATGACAATATTACATGATAAACATAATAATAAAAACAGTGTAAAGGAAGTGCTGAGGCGAGAATGACAGTTGCTATTTAAAAGCAAAGCTTTAAACAAAACAAAAGCAGGAGTTTCTGAAAACTGTTCTCCAATAAAGACTTTTTAAAATACTTTTAACAAACAGTATAACATTATATTAGAAATGTTTTTTGAAAAAGTAAAAATTTTCTAAATAGTCCGCCTTGATCATATCAAACACAAATGAAAGTGTCAACGTATGTTGGCACACCTGGTCATTATTCTCTGTGGCTTAGACACTTTACAGAAGGTTGGCATTGATGTGTCAAAATAAGTAGCAGGTGGTCTGAAAGTCTTAATTCCCCTCGGTGATGGATGTCAGTCAGTTTTTAATTTTTTCAAAGAAGGTGCCCTAAGCAAATTACAAGAAAAACTTACAAACTTTTTGACCATGTTCATGTAAAAGAAAGGCCAGAGAACAGTCTCACTCATCATAATATATTACCCTATTAAATGTACATTGTATTAGGTATTATAAATAATTTAGAGATGATTTAAACTATATGAAAGGATGTGTATAGGTTATATGCAAATATGCCACAGGTTTTGGTATTCAAGGGGTTCTTGTAACTAATCTCACACAGATATGGAGAGATGAATGCATTGCATCCAATAAGTCATCTCAGTGGAACTAAACATCCAAAGGAGGTAATTAAACATGTGGCTATTCTGCTAAGATCTTGAAAACACTTATGGTTAAATCAAGAGAAAGTGACATATGATAAAATTACAATGTAGAGAAGCAAGAAAATATAGTATTAATAAAACTGATACAATTATCTAAAACATAATTGTAGGTTTATCTATGGATATATGGTACTACTGACTGAGTTCAAATTCATTTGAAGCCAATAATTTTTTAAATGGGCTATGTTTGCAGAATACTGATTTTTATACATTTGTTTTATCTTGATAGTAAATTAATCTATAATTCACACATTGGCATAGATGTTTTAGTATATAGAAAAAATATAAATATTTCATATCAAAGATTGATAAGATTTAATCAGTAATTAGAAGGATATTAAAGTAAAAAAAATGAAGTAAGTCTTTTAAAATATGAATATCAGGATTAATGTGTTCCAAATAATTTAATATGTAATCACATAACTCTGAACACTAAAGGTACTACTTGGAATATTCTGTCATCAAAAAGAAATTGCTGAACTTCAGGATCTGTTTTTATTTATCATAAGTACATTGCCAATTATAACACAAATATTAGTTTTCTATAGTGTGATCTCCCTTGATAGGAGAGCATGATGAATGTGAGCAATGTAGAGTAAAATAGTGATGAGAAGAGCAGCTACTGAAAACATGTCAACCTGATTTTATACTCTCTAATATATCTACCAAACTAATAGAAAATCTAATTCATGGTTTAATTATCATATGTAGGCTTTAAAGTGTGATACTGAGAACCTAAATATCATCTTTCAATTTCTACCTAAATTCAATTATAATCCAATAGCTATCCATTCCTTCAAAGTAACAGAGAAACTTTTGCAAAGGTCTCTAAGCACTGAGAGTCTAGGCCAGGCATCTTAATTGCATTGATATAAAAGAATAATGCAAAGTCTATTGCACTGTGAAAAGAACCTATGAAAAACATACCAGTAAATATAATTTTAATATTATACAAATACATATATGCATGTGTTTGTGTTTTATATGATATATGCATCTATCTATACATGTGTATATATGTGTATATTCATATATACATTGCATACACATTTTGTTCTAAAACAAGCTGGGTAGTTTTACTCTTATTATAACAAAGATAGTCTGTTAGCTTGGCTTTGTCTAAATAGTCACTTGAGTGTGAGATGAGAATAAATACAATTATATAAATAGGTAGAAAGATGCCATTAATTCAGCAAAGGTCTCTAAATGGAAAGGGAATCATCTCAAAGGAAAATAAGAGATATCTTTTTACTCATTTCCCTGCATTTCAAGCAACTAAGAAAATGGAAAACCACTATGATTTTCAAAACCTTTCAAGAGCACAAAGTGGTTTTCAAGGCAAGGTAATGTCTAAGTATTTTAAATTGAAGTAAAAAAGCTGGGAAGAAGTTATAAAGATGAAAGGAATGTTATCAAACTCAGAGTCAGTAATAAGGAATAAACAACCTGTTAAAGGCATAATTTCTTTTTAAATTTTACTTAAAATATTTGGGCACAATGTGATATAAAAGTTTTCCATCACTTATTCTTCTGTTGTTTGAGACCCATTATTTGCAGTGTTTTACAATTAAGTTCACAGAAAGATATTCTATTTCAGGTCCAAAGGAAGAGTCCAGGAATTTATGATTTTAAAATCTGATTAGGATCTTGAGTGTTTTATCTAATTTAAATTAGGATGACCATGACAGATCTACAAAAGTTGTATAAGTAGCAGTGAAAATAGGGTGTCCTAGAATTAGAAACATAATACCATGTTTATAGAATGGGTGAACAAAAATGGACTATATTCATTAGTAAGGACTCCCAAAATGAAAATTAGATCGATATTTGATCTTTACCTTTAAATAAATATTTTACATTTACAATTAAATGACAATTGAGATGAATATCTACCTAGTTAAAATCATAAAATGTGATGCATGTGTCATTTCTCTGCCTTCTAACAGCCAAGCAGACATCATTAATTATTGATCATGATGTGGTTGACAGTAGCTGCAGAATACACTCTTATAACACACTTAAAAAAAATACTGTTTCAAGTTGATTGCATTTGCAAAAAATAAATTATTTTTTTGTTGTTTTTACACTTAAGGAAATGAACATTAATCAATATTACATACTCATGGTCACACTACAAACTGGCCACAAAGCTAGGTGCAGAATGGAACCAACTTTAATGTACATAAATGTCTAGGGCAAGCCCAAAATATTTTGTGACATATAAAGGTCTATATGATTAGGCATTTGGTACTTTAATTGGATAATCAATATATGTCAAACAAAAGAGAATGTAATTTGCTATATCAAATTCTTTGTATCAGCAATATTCAGCTTCTCTTTTTTTAAAAAAATTTTTTTAATATATTTTTATTTATTTATTTATTTTTTTGAGAGAGAGAGAGATACAGAGACAAAGAGAGAACTTAAATTGGGGGAGCTCCCAGTTCAGCATATGGTTCCACACGGGCCAGGGCCGGAATTCGATCCCCGGTCCCCAGCGCTGCAAAGTGAGAGCTTAACCCACTGAGCCATCCCGGCTTCCCCAGCTTTTCTTTCCTTTGTTTCTTTTTTTATAAATCCTGTAATATATTTTATTTATTTATTTATTTATTTTTTGACAGGGAGAGAGAGAGATACAGAGACAGAGATGGAGAGAGAACTGAACTGGGGGAGCTCCCAGTCCTGCATATGGTTCCACATGGGCCGGGGCCGGGAGGGACTCGATCCCCGGTCCTCGGCGCTGCAAAGTGAGCACCCAACCCACTGAGCCATCCGGGCTTCCCCATTCCTTTGTTTCTTAATCCACTTCTCACACACTCTTTTTCTTTCATTCTGTGTGTGAGGTCAAATAAATATACTGTAATTCAAATAATTCACCATGTCATGTTAAGAAAATCTTTCAAACTTCAAACAGTTTTAACAGTTACTGTAATATCTTACCAAAGCAGGGTTTAATACATTTTACATATCTTTGGACAGCTATATAAAGAAACAACTAGTAATATCACATAGATCTGCAATATACTTTTGTAATTCACTGAAATGTATTTGGTTTTATCAGGAAATATATTCAAACTACTATAATGGATACATAGGTCAACAAGAGACATTTATTCTATGCTGAGATACATCACCTTTAGAATTTATATTGTATAGTACTTCACTTGACATTGGTAGAGGATGGGCAGTGATAGAAATTAAGACAAAAGACCTCATTTTAGACCTGCCTATGTTATTTGCCTTGATTTAAGGTTGGGGTATATCTGGAACTTTGTTTTTTCTTCCATAAAATGAGCAGTTTTGTTTTGCAGAGTTTTAAAGATATTGCTAAGACTATGTTTCAACAACTGTGATTTTACAGTATGTCTAGTATAATTGTATTTATTATAATATTCGCTATAGAAAGCATTAAGTGAAGTAAATAATTTTTAAAAGAGCACTTATTTGTATTTAAAATATATAATCTCTAAACTAATTATCTTTTATTTTCAAAACACATAATTTCATTAAATTATAAAGTATTTTAATAAATTTACGTAAGAGCTTAAAAACACACAAAAAATCATCAAAATAAGCTTTATTAAATGTCAGTAGAGAACCAAGTGTTAAATGTGATTAAAATGTGTTCCCATCTCTGACACGACACATTGTGAATTATGCTTTGTGAAGAAAAGTTTACATGGAGACATGTTCACCACAGTGGAACAGTAAAGTATGCCTAAGGATAGTGGAATAAAAAATAAAGGGCAGAGGAGTGTGAAGATCAGAAAAATTGACAGTCTTTGGTGGGTTAGTAAGTAAAGGCCCTAAAAAAAATAAAAAGTAAAACATAATTTTAGTTTCTTTATAAAAATCAGTATAAAAACTTTTATGATGCTAATAGTCCAACATAATACAGAGTTTTTGTAAAGTTGTTTTTACAAGGTGATGTTGAGATGGCTTAGCAAGTTAAGCACTTACATTGCAGCCCTGGGGTCCGAGGATCGAATCCCAGCCCCAGCCTGCGTGGACCCATATGCTAAACTGGGGTGTGGCTCCCAGTTTAGTTCTTGGCAGGGTGAGTTTCCCATGTGGGACTTCCACAGGGGTATGACTTCCACAGGGGAGGCCCCTGCCCGGTTTTTGCCCTTTGTGGTCATCCACTCACCTGTGACAATGAAACTATGTCAAAGACTGATGGCATACATCTATGGAGACTACTCTGCACTCTCCCCTTTCTCTTTGTCTCTCTGTCCAAAACAATAAAATAAATCTTAAAAAAAAAACCAGTTGTTTCTATAAGCCAACATTAGATGAACCCTCAAAGTGCATACAAATTGAAAAAATATCTTTCAGCATCCACTTAGTAGACATAAGTCAACCAAATTAACTGGGAAAAGCATATACCATATTTTCCAGCATATAAGACGACCGGGCGTATAAGACGACCCCCTAATTTTACAGTTAAAACATAAGTTTAGGCCTATATTCGTTGTATAAGACTACAGCCTCGGAAATGGGGGGTAGTCTTATACAGCGAACATAGGCCTAAACCTATGTTTTAACTGTAAAATTAGGGGGTCGTCTTATACGCCCGGTCATCTTATACGCCGTATACCAATTTCTGATTCTTTTATTCTTCATTTTTTAACTGCAAATACTTTATTTTTATAATTTTGTTGGTACCAATACTTAAAAAAAATGCAATTAAATAGTAAGTTTCAAGATTAATGAACTAAGATTATTCTGAATTTTTGTCATAACAATTTACCTCTATGTTTTCTCTTAGGAGTTTATAGTGTTACTATAATAGCTATACATTTATGTTTTTGGTTCACTTTGGTCCAATTTCTCTGTATTTGGTGTTTAGTAAGGGTATAACTTCATTTTTTTTTTTGCATGTAGATATGGAATTTTCCCAGCATCCTTTGTTGAAGAGAATAAATATATGATTTCTCTTCCATTCTCTGACTTATATTTTCTCTATGTTGAGTTGTTCTGATAGCATTCATGCACCTCATTTACTGTTAGTTTTTCTAAATTTCTTTGAGATTTTTAATTGTTTATTCAAAGTTATTAATCAAAGATAGGGTGAATTAAATATAGTAATTTTTTTCCTCTTTTATATATAAAGATACTGAAAGGTTTACTACTTTTAATGGATGGATATATCTACTGTCATCTTCATCCTTTTTGTACTTATGTGAAACAATCAGGAAGATATCCCAACTCCACTCTCAACTACCAGTAGCAATATCAATACAAAAAATGATCTACTACGTTCAACAGGCTTTACTCAGGGAGCCTCAGGCCCACCTAACTAAGTACAGTTTTCTTTCAGGGATAGTTCTCCAGCTTCAAACTGGTGGTAATCACCTCAGCTATGAGTATAATATGGGAAAATAAGAGAGGTGTGCAAACTGAGTCACAGTTTTGCTGATGGCATTTTCATCTGTCATCTAAATTTTAGTCCTTTACCTCAACTCTGCTTATGTCACTTGAAGATTTCCAGGGCTTCTGCAATGCTTTCTGCTACTGTACACCTTGCTTTCTTGTAATATGAGAAGTAATTCCTTCTTTTTTAATATCCCTGTGATTATGATGATATATGTTACTTCTCCCTCAATGCTTTCTGAATGTATACTTTATTCAATATAGTTAACGTAATTTTAATAAATTTGGGAAGGAAAAAATAATCACTTACATGAACCCAATCTATAGTCAGTTACTGACACATTTTTGTTTCTTCGTTTTAATGGGGAAGTTAATTTGGAAAAAAAATAAAATGAATTAAATATCAGTTAGAACATAACATATTTTTTTAAATAAATATATATTTTTAAAGATGTCAAGTTTATTTATTTATTTATTTATTTATATTTATTTTGACAGAGAGAGAGAGAGAGAGAGAGAGAGAGAGAGATACAGAGACAGAGACAGAGAGAGAACCGAACTGGGGGAGCTCCCAGCTCAGCACATGGTTCCGCACGGGCTGGGGCCGGGACTCGATCCCCAGTCCCTGGCACTGCAAAGTGAGCATTCAACCCACTGAGCCATCCCGGCTTCTCCAACATATTTTTTAAATAGCCCTAAATATATAAATTTGTTATATTATAATGCAATCTGGATTCATATTATCTTTATGGCCCAATAATGTTCTTAAATAATGTAATTGACTTACTTCCTCCCTAGAGCAATCAGAAATTATGTTTTTAAGATATTTTTTTATATTAGTGTATTTACATAGATAGATCAACCCTATTTATTTTAATGATGTTTATTATCTGGTGGTTAGTCCATAATGGAGAAATTTGATTTACAGTGGATGGCTTAGAAAATAAGTTGGTAATATCTATGATTTAAACACAAATACACCTAAAATATGCATCATACTTTATAATTTTTAAAAATATTGAAACTAAAAAACACATAGTAAATTAGATTACTGAGGCAATGACTGCAAAGAAACAGAATAGGAAACAATATCAAACACTGTTAAACTCAAAGAATGAGGACCTATATATTAGAAACTCTATGTGTAGTCAGAAAATGAGAGTAGGGAGTATATTGAAGAATGTTCATGTCACCTGGTTGTCTTCATAATTTTAGGGAAAATATTTTGCACTAGGAAACTCAATTCTAATATGTGCGATATTAATTATTTTTTATAAAGCATAGCAGATCTGTGAAACAACATATAGCAATAAAATATACATACCGGTAATAATAAATCTTCTTAAACAATAATAATGCATGCATACCTATATAAATATGAGCTATTACATAATAAAGCCAATA
The DNA here is from genome assembly GCA_004027555.1 of Craseonycteris thonglongyai. Taxonomy (NCBI): domain Eukaryota; kingdom Metazoa; phylum Chordata; class Mammalia; order Chiroptera; family Craseonycteridae; genus Craseonycteris; species Craseonycteris thonglongyai. The sequence goes on along the minus strand of PVKE010013502.1, from coordinate 16,795 downwards.
CAAAGCACTGATTGCAGAAAGCATCATATCTGGGTTACTGTCCTAGGCTCTACTACCTACTAGCTGTGTCATTTTTGACAAATAAATTATTAATATTAAGACAATTTTCTAATGTCTAAAATAGGAAATAAAATTATCCCTACCCAAAGAGATGTGCTTAATTAAATTTGATAATGCAGATGAAGCATTTAGCATAATCTCTGGCATATTTTAAGTACTTAATGAGCATTATTTTATTTTTCATTCTTTGTAACACTACCTACCTGTGAAGTTCTCATTTTGCTATAGACTGTCACTATTATGCTATTTTTTCTTTTTTTTTTTAAGATTTATTTTATTGATTTTTGACAGAGAGAAACAGAGACAGAGACAGACAGAGAGAAGGGGGAGGGCCCAGACCAGTCTCCATAGTTGACATTAATTTTCCATATATTTCACTCCACAGGTAGGCACGGGGCTGCACAGTGCAGGAACTGGGCCGGGAGCCTCCGACATAGGTCCCGGCAAGAACTGAATTGGGGTACACCCCATTTCAGCATATGGGTACACATGGGCCGGGGCCAGGATTCGATCCTTGGTCCCTGGGGCTTCAAAGCGAGCACTTAACCCACGGAGCCATCGCAGCTTTCCGTATGCTATTTTTTCAAATTAATAACCTGAAGCTTAGGTTAAGTATTATAGCCAATACAACGTGTAGCATAAAGATGCTCCACAACCTACAATGGAGTTAACATCTCAATAAACAAATTGTAAACTGAAAATACTGTAAATTCAAAATGCACTTAATATTACAGAGTATCTGCTGTTAAGAGGCATCTCTATTCTACCTCCCAGCATCACTAGAGAGTATTGTATCACAAGAGAGTATCATACCACATAGTGGTAGCCCAGGAACAGATGAAAATTCAAAATTCAAAGTGTAGCTTCTATTGAATGCTATCAATTTTGTACAATAATAAAGTCCAAAAAATCATTAAGTCAGGAATCATCTGTATATTAATTTAAATCCAATGACCAAGTAGTATTTGACTTTAAAATTCAGGCATGAAGTTATAAAGATACTTTTCCATAATATATAAAACAGTCCATCTATATTATCTTAGGACATTGGTTATCATTAAATAAAAAAAAGTTATTAATTCAAAAAATAGTTAAACTATTGCTATATTAGAGGCATTAATCTGAGTTCAAAGAGATAAACTAGCATTAACAACAACAACAACAACAACAAAAATAATAATATTTGCCTGGAAGAAGTTACATTCTAGAAAAAAGCAATATCATAACAGACTACTCTGAGCAGTTTCCTCTTTCTGGTGGGCTATATTACTTGCATTAATCCTCTAGCTGAATATATCACACAATGATAAACAAAATGTACTTATGTGTTTGTTTTCTTTTTTTAATCAAAGAGCATTGAAAAGCTGTCAAGTCCTGATATTTAGTGAAATAAGCATCCTGAGATGTAGAAGAGCATGAAGACCTCTCTTGCCATAAGGGTAGTTCTCTTCTACACACATTAAAAACTCGTTTTGTTGGACTTCCAGTATAAGCAAAATATCAAAGTTCAGGTTACATCTAAGGGGATGAATAAAAGATAAGACCGTTTTCCATCAAATGTACAAGATCAAATGGCAGTAACTTCAGGGTAAAGGTAGCCCATGTGAAATTGTAACCCAGTTCAAAATCCCTAGATAATACAAATAATTTCAAGTCTTGAAATAGGCTTAATGTGATACTTATACTTGGAAAAGGCACCAGATGCCTCACAAAAGAAAATACAAATCTCTTTGCATGGCAATAAATTTACTGTATTTCTGTAAGTATCTGTATATTATTTTTCAAATATTATGTTCAGCAAATGGCCAAAAAGTACAGGAGATAAGAAGACTTAAAAGCCAAGAGCCAGCCAAAATAAACACTAGAGTCACTCAATTTCTAATAATTCTAGGAATACAATTCATAAAGTTCATTGAAATAAAAATTAAATGAATGGGTTTAAGAGCAGAAGAAATGTCATTGAGAAGGTTAATGATGCAGAAGATGCCAGAAGAAATTCTTGAGAATGCATTGGAGAAATCGAAAGAGATGGAAAGTATATAAATACCTAAAATTTTACATAGGAAAAATGAATTCCATGATGAAGAAGCGGTAAAGATTTCGTTCTTTGTTCACTTGTTTGTTTCTCTATACAGACCTAGGTGAAGGGACATCAGAATTTTAATACAATAACTTGTATTATTGATTAAATGCAGGGACAGGTTTTAATTATGAAATAGAATCCACTGCAAGCAAATATAAGTGGTGACTGAAAAATAACAATTGAGTATCACTCCCAGACTTCCAGGGAAAGGACAATCTCCAAAGGATGTAAAGTCTGAATCTTTCCCTTGTATTAAATATAAGGTGTCTGAACGCTATCTGAATAGAAATTTTGGAACAATAAGAAAATGTGAGTCTGGAAATGAAATACAGACTTTGATATTTCTAGTACAGACTACTGTTGAAGTGATGAGAACAAATAAAGTAACTGAGAAGAGAACAATAGTGAATACAATAAATATATAAAAGGTGTGAAGATGTCTGTGAAGAAGGGATCAGAGAGATAAAAAGAGCCATGAATAAAAGAGGCCCAAAATTCAAAGCAGGAAAGGATGAATGGGTTTAAAAGCAGAAGAGACAGACCAGAAAATTTGTGATATGGAAGATTCAGAAGATACCTGGAGAAACAAATTATTACTTAATTTAAGTGTAAAATACTTCATTTCTGAGAAGAAAAATACCTTGAAACTGCGCTTGTATTTCAGGAGAGTAGAATAATTGTAGAGTTCTAGTGAAAACAATGAATATAGGCTATCTTTGAAAAGATAAAATCACAGAGGCACAGGTAAAATGACTAGAGACAGAATACACATAAATAATAAAAGATTCAAGGGAAATTTAAAAAGCAGGGTGCTTCTGAACAGTGCAGTGATCTTTAGTTTTCCTTATATGTTAGTAGTATGATGAAAACTTTTTCCAAGATGATGTAGTATAGAATTGTACACCTGGAACCTATGTAATTTTTTTACCAACGAATGTCACCCCAATAAACTTAACAATTCAAAATAAAATAAGTGGAAGCTAGGATGGCTCAGCGGGTTAAGAGCTCGCTTTGAAGCCCCAGGGGCTGAGGATCGAATTCTGGGCCCAGACTCAGGCGGACCCACATGCTGAACTGGGGTGTGCCTCCAGTTCAGTTCTTGCCGGGGCCTATGTGGGAGCCCCTGGCTCAGTTTCTGCCCTGCACAGCCCCGCACCCACCTGTGGAATGAAACTATATGGAAAACTAATGCTGTCAACTGTGGAGACTGCTCTGGGCCCTCCCCCTTCTCTCTGTCTCTATCTGTCTCTCTGTCTATCAAAAACCAATAAAAATAAATCTCAAAAAAAAAACAACACATTTTTTTTTAAATAAAATAAAATGAAACTTTTTATTCCTTCCCATACCAAAACAACAAGCCTATCATTTTTCTTCATAAAATTTGGAAATCCACCATTAACTTCTTTTTCATTAAGTTATTTGATTTTAAGATATTCACTTTTCTGCCATTTTATTTTCTCTGAAACATGGGTTCACCTTACCATCAAAGTGGTAAGAAATTCTCATATTAGAATTTGATAGGCAGGTTATCTATTTTTCTTTCTTAGTGGCACAAAAGATAATGATATATTTTACAACAGATGAAACTTTAGATTTAATGAAATACAGATAGTAAATGTAACTGACTACTGCATGTTAAATTATTCTTGACTCAGTTCAAATATGCCAAATTAATGATGCAGATATATTACATACATTAGTTAATTTAAATCTCAAATGTTTGATTGTGAAAATATTTCTGTTGATTTCAAATTAGAAAATTATTACTGTGGAGCTGATAACTGATCATTAACAAAGCATTTTACTTTAAAATATGTATTTAATTTACAATTTTAAAGACTGATTTGATTTAAATATGTAGAAACATAGAGAAATATAGAAATCATAAATATATGAATACTTTGTAATTTGAAAAGTTCACATATTTGCAAATTCTATCACATACTTCCCTTAATCCTGTTATATAAGAAAACATAGAAAAAATTAATTTTGTTTTAAAATATGGGCTTTTGTTCTCCTCATGTAATTAGTATATGGGTTGAACCTCTGTAGTCATTTGGCGATTCTACTTTCTAATTTATTGTTGCAACTCAGAAGTTCACAGATTATTGTATGTAGATTAAGCTAACATTCTTGGTAAACACACAGGATTTGGTGCTGTAGTTTTGTCAGTGTCAGAGATAACCTTTTTCATCTTTAAGTATTTCAATTGACTAAAAAACCAATTATATTAAGATATATTTTATTGTACATAATGTCAGATACTTGTTATTAATATAAATAGAATTCATATGTAATAGGGCATTGCATTCTCATTGAGCACCATGTAACTATTTCATTATTGAGCCTATGTAATATCACTGGCACCATAAACTCTTCTTCAAAACCTGAAAAAGAAACAGAAACTTCATGGACCCTGAACAAAAGTATATAAATCTCAGAAAATCTAAAAAACAATATCATCAATGCTTGATGTTTTATTATTTAAGAGACTTATAAAATAATACTGATTAATTTTATTACTTGCCCAAATGGCTCTTATATTATTTTCTAAGTGCTAAATTTAACATTTCAAATAAAATGTCAGAAAGCAGAACTTAGATGACTGATATCAAAGGTCTTAAAAAATTTAAAACATGTGCTAAATCAAACTTGAATCCTTTAAATTAGAAAATGATTGATTTTTTATTTTTGTTATTTTGAGGTTTAACATACCTGAGACATACATTTCTACATACGCTAAATTCAAGAAGGAAATCTTAACCAAAAATAAAACCAAATATGTAAGGAAAACGAACTACTTTAACCACTCCTTTATTCACTTTAAAGAACATTAAACAGAAATAATTATTTTAAAATATACTTTGAATGAGAGTGAAACATGTTGATGTCAGCTACTTATTGATTTAGTGTATAACAAGTAGACAGGTACTTTAGAAAAATGGGTGTGATTAATAGTTTATTGGTTACTAAACCTATCTAAACAAAAAATCTCTATTGTAGCAGTGTTTAAAAAGGAAAGTTTCATTACCCATTATAGAACCTCTACATAAAAATCAATCATTCATTTCATTTAACAGCTATTCTTAAAAGGTTTTCTAACTATAATTTAGCTAATCACTATAAAAACAAAAGGGAAAATATATAAATCCTACCAAGATATTATTCTTCTATATTATTCTTCAAGATATTATTCTATCTCTTTTGAATAAGTCAGTTACACTCATAATATTCACTTTAAAGGGAATACAGAAAGTCCAAATTCAGGAAGAACAAAAAATATATAATTAGGTAGTATAATTATGCATGTGTTCCTTGTGGTATGATGAAATGCTATACCGTATATAGTCTGTGCACTTAGGAACAAAACATCAGTATTTTTAGTGTGTAAAATGAACATCTACTGAGCTCTAATGGGTTTCAATCTGTGTTTTAAAATTCCTTAAAATGATTTTGAGATCATTAACTCGGTAAGCACTAATGCATACTGCTATTCGCAAAGAAGTGCAATAAAGAAAACTATGAGTAGCTAATCTTAAAACTGCCTTAATTGAGAAAAAAAAAGTATATATAGTTTTCCAATCAAAGCAAGGAATAAAACCATATGCTATATTATTCCTATTTTATATTTTTAAATGTCATTTTAAAAAGGATAATAGATGTGTAAAATGCAGAATTTTGCTTGAGTAAGTTAAATTTTCCTTGAGTCTATTTAGCTTGAACTTTTTTATTTGGACTACAGTTCAAGTTATGTATCCTGGATCAGGGTGATTACTATTTCCAGTGATTGGACACTAGTTCAATCACTACTTTTATATAGCAGTTTATACATATTTTTTATTCATAAAATAGTGTTTGGGCAAACTTGCACTTATTGGTAGATCAGATATCACTTTGATAAACAGCAAAAGTGCCACCCCCACCCCCACCCCTTTCCTTGGCGATTAGTAACTTTCGTGTGTGGCCTTGAAAGTCTTACGCAGCTTATTTAAATTTTCAAACCCTTAAAGCAGAGGAAATATAATATCTGCATAATGTACACAATAATTAAATTCCTTGAAGCTTGCCAAACGGTAGGTATTTCAAAAGAAAAGAAAATAAAGTTTCTTCAACATTAGATCCAGATGATATGCTAACTACTTCCAAGATTGCCATACATAGCCTTGAATTGTTGTGTAAAATATAAATGAGTGGTCATTAACTATATATGCCTCAATTAAGTGGTGTTATGTTTTATTGAATAGCATGATATAATTAAAACTGGCAAATTCTTTAGTGTATATTTTTAAATTATAGAAATTATAATTTTTTTACAACTGAAATGGTCAAGTAAAAAATTCCCACATATCTCTTGCAACAAAGAAAAGTATAGAATGATGATATTGATAACACTAAAGCAAAATTTATCTTCACATAAATAAGAGCTTTCTTTATAAGAACTTAAATTTTTTAGATTTGTTGGGGAATAAATATATTGCAGCACATTAAAAGAAAAAGTAATAATCAACATTATATTCAACGTTCAATAATTCCATTAAAATGTATTATTTCTTATACTTAAAAATACATCAATATTTTATTCTTGTTCTTTTTTATTCAAATGAGTACATGTTTACAGAATTTATTTTCTCTCCTCTTTCTCAGCAAATTATTTACCTGCCAATGACCAAAGGAAAATAATATTTTAAGATACGTTTCTGTATGAGAACCAGTAGAGAACATTATCAATATACTGTATAATAAACTTCAAGATATTTCTACTATATTAGTTAGATACTTGATATATTTTCATTAGGAGAGAATTGAATCACACATTCTATTTCTACAAATAAAAATAAAAAAGTTATTGGAATTAAGTAGAAGATACTATAATCTTTCTGTAGGCTATAATTTGAAGAAGTAAAGGTTGAAAAGAATAAGAGAGATAGAAATATAGTCTTCTATAATACTTTTTACTCAATTCAAATCAAGATTATATGAGAAGGACTATTTAAATAAACCCACATTAAACAGATAGCAATTAGGTGACAGATTATTCCTTATGTAGATTCCTCTTCCTGAAGTGATAGAATTCTTTTTTATGTTATTGGAACCACATCAGGAAGACAGTGGAATGTACCACAAGGGGAGCCTAGGGTGAAGACTGAACAATAAAAAGCACAAAGAGCCAAAAAGTGTCTCCTTTTAGTCTTTAATGGCTAATCCTGAATATGCACAGGTAAAATTAGATAATTTGTGCTGAGAATGACTGGTACCTTTTGAAGCTCTTTGTTTCTATATCCATAGGAAAAGTATTAATAGCATTGCTATGTTTTGAAAGTAAAATAAATTGGTAAATTTAATCCATATATGTCACTAGAGTGTTAACAGATGATTTGTATATGCATTCTTTTGGAAGTCAGTGCATAAAGTTCATTTTGTAAAGAGAAAGTTAACTTAATGCTGTAGTTTTGAATATATACTTATTTATTCATCTAGTATTCCTTTGATTAATCCTTAGTACCATTTGAATAATTGTTATAGAAAAATACTAAAGGAAATAAAACACAGTAGTTTTCCTTACTTTTTCAACTGTTCTAACAAGCAAATAGAATACTGAGATCATGATTTCATAAATATGAATAAAAATGTTCTCTTTTCAGAAGGCTTACGAAAAACGTGGTATAAATATAAAGGTCAAGGATCACAACTTTTTCATACTTAGTAATTCACTAAGTACTGTTTTGTTTTTTTAAGCCATTTTATCTCTACTGTGCTGTAGTGTCACCTTGGTTATAATTCAAGTGAGTTTGTATGTACATATGGGTTTATTATTGGATTCTGTTCTATTTTCAATGATTATTTTGCTATTGTATCAATATCACACTGTCCTTTATACTGAAATGATATTATATAAATAACATTTATTTATTTAGGTTAAAGCAAATGGTCAACCTCAGAAAACTTTAACCCTAGATTTCTTTGTGGAGGCTTAAAGTATTTCAAACTTATTTTATACAGAAGATATATAACTACTCAAACCTTTATTTTCTCTGAGACTATTTTTTGTTGTTGTTGTTAGTTTGATTTTTGGCAAGAAATAAGAATTATTTGGTTATGGTTAGAATTGCCTTAATATAAGAAAATTTTGTAGTCATCTAATCATTTATGTGTTTTAAAAAGTTATTTCAATACTGTTCTACAGTTTGAGATAAGTATCTTGAATATCAGTTGTTAGTTTTATTTATTGATATTTAAAAGTGTTGATGTGATTGTAACTGGCACCATTTGTTAAATGTAATTTTCTAGTAGTTTAGTTCTGATGGACTAGGATTATTTTTCTACAACGATCTTGTAATCAGTGTCCTTGCTAATTTATTAGTTACAATGAGAACAATCTGATATTCAGACTCACTGTATTAAAATATTAAAATCTCCAGTTTTCAACAACAAAAACATTACAAAATGTTCAAAGAATCAGGACAATACGGCCCCTTAAAGAAACAGAACAAATTTTACAAAAACTATCCTTGAGAAATCTTAGACATTGTGATCCCAGTTCAGTTCTTGCCTGGGACTCTGCAGGAGGCTCCTGGACCAGTTCCTGACCTGCGCAGCCTCACACCTACCTGTGGAATGAAACTATATGGAAAACTAATGTCAACAATGGAGACTGCTCTGGGCCCTCCCCCTTCTCTCTGTCTCTGTCTGTCTCTCTCTCTCTGCCAAAAACAATAAAAATAAATCTTAAAAAAAAAAAAAGAAAACCATGGACAAAGAACTAAATGAAACCAAAATAATAATAATAATAATAATTTATATATAAAATGAGAATATATAAAACATTCTAAAAAACAAATAAAAATTCTGGAGTTGAAAGTATAATTGAAATTTAAAAAATTACTAAGGGGTTTAACAGTAGATTTGAATAGATACAAGGAAGAATTAGTAAGCTTTAATATAGGACAATTAAAATAATCTAGTCTGAGGAACAGAAAGAGAGAAAATAAAGTGAACATAAAACAGAGCCTAAGTAATTTGTGGGACATGATCAAGAGTACCAACAATAAAAACATGGGAGTTTCAGGAGAGACAGAGATATTATAAAAATACTGGTAAGAAAGTCTCAAATTAGAGGATATACATAAATCTACACATACAACAACCTCAAAAAAACTCTAAGTAAGATTTGAAACTCAGAGATTTACACCAAGACATAGTATAACACAATATAAACAAACTATGGAAAGTCAAAGACAAAGAGTGACTTTTGAGTACAGGAAAAAGAGAACAAAACTGCTAACCAAAATTTGTATATGTGGCAGACTGTCCTTCAAAACGAGGAATAAATGAAGACATTCTTATATAGATGAAAATGAAGGAAGTTGGTTTTAATTAAATGTTGCTTATAAGAATATTAAAGGAAGTCATTGTGGTTAACATAAAAACACACTAGACAGAAATTCAAAGCTGTATAAAGAAGTAACTAGGCAAATATAAAACTAAGCATTATATTTTGCTGTGTGCTTATATTTTTGTTTTCTACATGATTTAAAAACTATAGAGATGTCATCAAGATGGCAGTGTGAGAGGAGATTCTTAAAATTTCTCCCAGAAAACACAATAAATTGAAAAACTAAAATCCCACAAGACAGCCCCTAAGCTACACATAGCCTCAGCTGAGAAACCAACTCAGTACAAGAAAACATCTAAATGTCAGAGAAAGGGAGGCATACAGCAAAGAAGAAAAGGGGACCGATGGGACCGCAGATCATCAACTGGATCCTAGCAGAAGTGGGAGTGAGCTGGGAGCCTGAGAACTTAAAGAGCATCACAACCCTGGGTGGGTTGGAGCCTGAGACCTGACAAGGGTGGAGACACAGGAGACTGAAGCATGGTGTGACTTTAGAAAAGTTAGGGACCCACTTGAGATATGATTGATGGCTCTTGGTTAATTAGGGTCCCAGCCAGAGCACATGTGGCCCTGGATGATTTAGAGCCTGAGCAGTCCTCCACACATGGCCCTTGCCCAGAGTGTGTGTGCCCCTGGACAAGCTTGGATCCAGGACCCTACAGGAGTATGGGCACTGACACAACCACAAAGCATCCCTGGGAAAGCTAGAAACTGAGAACTAGCAGCTGTGAAATGGTTGACCAGATCAAAAAACATGCCTGTGCAAAGCATGGGCTCAGGGGGAAAAAAGGCAAAGTCCACAGTGTGTACCTGTCCTGGCCCTGTGCATTCCTGATGGAGAAATAGGTTTGTGTTACAGCTGAGCCCAGCACTATGGACTGTGATCTCAGGATACACAGTAATTTAACTCACACTGCCCTCACCAGCAGGCAGAAACCATAGGCACAACATGGCTGCTTCCCCTTACTCTCATCCAAATTTCACTACCCTGGCCCCCCAACTCAAACCAGAGCCTGCATACAGTCTGCTGTAACTAGGAAACCACCATTACCCTGTGCCACAAACAAGCCTGCACCTTTACCAAAGTACTGCCCCTGGATACTTCCCACTGAAATTGGCAGGGGAGCTCACAGAAACTGCGAAACAGGTATGGCAGGTTCTGCCTGCACTGGGATCTCAGAGGTGAATACCATTGCTCACCACATCCTCCCAGAGAGGAGGAACACTGAGACTGAGGCTACTGGGTAAAAGAAAAGCCCACCTTCAAGGAATTTTTTCACTGTGAAAAGACCAAATAATCAAGAGAACATATTCTAAGATGTTATAGCAACACCAACTGGAAATCTAAAGAAAGACTTATTCATATTTTCCAGGGGAAAAGTTCTTATGCCCAGAAAAAGAAACACTCCACCAAAAATGAATACCCTAAGGTACAAAGCTGCTCAGAATAAAATAAAAAAATCTCCAGGAAAGGAACTTAAAGTTATGGAATTCTATGAACTAAATGACAGAATTTAATACTAAAATTTTAAAAAACACTCAAAAGGATCAAAGAAAGACAAGTACGCACAAAAAAGCAGCTGAATGTTCTCAGAAAGAAAATCTACGACCAAGAGAAATACTTTAACAAAGAAATTTAAACTATAAAAAAGAACCAAATGGAAATTCTGGAGATAAACAATGCAATAAAAAACATGAATAGTGAAACAGCTAACATAGGAAGCAGAGCCAACCAGATGGAGAAGGGAATTAGTGATATTGAAAAGAGAAATATGGAAATGTCACAGAAGGAAGAAAAGAGAGACCTGAGCGTTAATAGAAATAAAATATCTCTACAAGAACTATTTGACTTCATCAGAAAGAACAACTTAAGAATAATAGGTCTTCAGGAGGGAACAGGGAATATGATGGCCACAGAGTTTGTTTGTTTTTTAAAGATTTATTTTATTGTTTTTGACAGAGACAGAGAGAGACAGAAACAGAAAAAGACAGAGAGAAGGGGGAGTGCCCAGAGCAGTCTCCATAGTTGTACGTCAGCAGTCTTCAACATAGTTTTGTTCTACAGGTGGGCAGGGGCTGCACAGAGCAGGAACTGGGCTGGGCACCTCCTGCATAGGAGGCACACCCCCTCAAGCCAGGGACTGAACGTGGGGGCAAGAACCAAACTGGAGGCCTCCCAGATGTGAAGCACACTCCAGTTCAGCATATGGGTCTACACAGGCCAGGGCCAGGATTCAATTCTTGGTCCCTGGGGCTATAAAGTAAGCACTTAACCCACTGAGCCATCACTGCTTCCCTGACAGAGAGTTATTGCTCAAACAAATAGTAGCTGAGAACTTCCCAAATCTATAGAAAAAACTGAAATTCCAAATTTAAGAAGGAAAGACCCTTACTTACCTGAATCCTAGCAGACCTTCTCTAAGGCACATTATACTGAAGATATCAAAGGTCAAAGATAAAGAAAGAATCCTCAAGGCAGCCAAGAAAATGAATCCCATAACCTATAAAGGAAAACCCATCAGGCTGTCTTCAGATTTCTCAGCATATACACTACAATCCAGGAGGGAGTGGAATCAAATATATAATATATATATATATATATATATATATAAAGACATTACCAGCCAAGAATAACTTATTCAGAAAAAATATCTTTTACATATAAAAAAGGAGTAAAAGTCTTTTATGACATAGAGAAATTGGAGAAATTTTCCAGCACAAGGCCAGCATTTCAAAAAATACTAAGGGAGCCTATTTGACCTGAAACAAAAGTCAAAATAACTAAGGATAAAATGGGACAGCAAAAGTATAAAAGAGTGGGAAATAAAAGTTTAACTTTCCAAAAGAGAATTGAGATAAGAAGCTTGCTTAAGAAAAGAGACCACTAATATATGAAATTTTGTTGAACATAAACTTCATGGTAATCACTGGTGGGGGTGGGGGAGCGGGGGGAGGAATAGAAGTGAGACACAACAAAAGCAAAAAAAGGAAACAGAAGAAAAAATTCATATAATATCATCAAACCAAAATAACAAACAGGAAAAAAAAAAAGAAGAAATGGAAGCACAGAGCTACCAAACAATTAAATAAATAAAAAAAGATAGATAGATAAATAAATAAATGGCTTTAGAAAAATCCTCACATGTCAATTATCACCCTAAATATAAATTAACTGAATTTACCAATAAAAAGACAGAATAACAGACTGGATTAAAAAAACAGAACCCACATATATGCTGCTTCCCAGAGACACACTTCAGCCATAAGGAAAAATATATACTCAAAGTGAATGGGTAGCCAATGACATTTAGAGAGAAGCAGGTGTAGCTATAATTGTATTTGATCAAAAGGACCACAGGATTAAAAAGGTAGTAAGAGACAAAGATGGATATTTCATAATAATAAAGGGGACAATACAACAAAACATTACACTTATTAATATATATGCCTCCAACCAGCAAGCAACAAAAATTTACAAAACTACTACTACCAGATCTAAATGGAGAGACTGACAAAAACACAATTATAGTAGGGAACCTAAACATCCCCTCAACAGTCATGGACATATCATCCAAACAGAAAATAAATAAGAAAATTTCAGCTTTAAATGATACATTACAGCAATTAGACATTATTAATATTTACAGAATACTCTATTCTACACACACAAAAATATATTGTTTTCTAGTACACATGGAATATTGTCAAGGATAGATCCTAGGTCATAAAGCTAGCCTCAGCAAATTCAAGAAGGTTGAAACCATACTAAGTATATTCGCAAACCACAAAGCTTTGAAAGCGGAGATTAACTGCAAAAGGAAAGCAGAAAAACGCACATATAAGTGGATTTAAACAACATGTTATTGAAAATTGAGTGGATCATAGAAAAAAATAAAAGAAGGGATTAAAAAGTATTCATAAATGATCTAATATAGAATTGTACACCTGGAATGTATGCAATTTTTACCAACCAATGTCACAGCAATAAATTTAACAATTAATAAAAAAATAAAAAATAACAATGAAAGCACATTTCAAAATTATTGGGATGCAGTAATTATTGAGATGCAATAATAACAGATAAAATTAAATCATTGCTGGTCTATCTCAAAAAATTAAGAAAAATTACAAATAAACAACCTAATATCATATCTTAAAGAACTAGACAAAAGAACAACAAACCCCAAAATCAGCAGAAGGAAGGAAATAATAAAATTTAGAACAGAATTAAATGAAATAAAAAACAGAAAAATAGAAAAAAGTTAATGCAATGAGGAGCTGGTTTGTTGAAAATAAATCAATAAAATTAACAAACCCTTGGAAAGGCTCAACAAAGAAAGAAAAGACACAAATCATCAAAATAAAAAATTAAAGAAGAAAAATTTGACTGATACCACAAAAATACAAAGGATCATACAAGAGTACTATGAAGGGTTATTTGCCACTCAATTTAACAACCTAGAAGAAATAGACAAATTTCTAGAAACATGTAGTCAACTTAAACTGAACCAAAAATAAGTGGATGATATAAATAAACCGATCAATGATAAGAAAATTGAAGCAATAATCCAAAGCTTCCCAAAGCAAAAAGCCAGAACCAGATGGTATCACCAATGAGTTTTACCAGGCATTCAAAAAGGAATTAACACCTATTCTCCTCAAATTCACCCTAATACCAAAGTCTGGTAAGGACACACACACACACACACACACACACACACACACACACACGAAAACAATAGACCATTATCTCTGATAAACACAGATGCAAAAATTCTAAACAAAAGACTAGCAAATAGGATACAACAATGCATTAAAAAGATTATATACAACAGGGGTGTCAAACTCAATTAAAACATGGGCCATTTGGTGGAACAGGCAAGATTCACGTGGGCCACATCACATTTACAAACGTCGCCGGAACTGAGTCAGTGAGTTTATACACGCCCCCAGGCCCCCAGGAAAGGCACTGAGCCACGTGTATACTCGTCTTCAGTAGTTAAAGGGTTAAGGAGGGACTTGTGTGTACGGTATTGCCTCAATCTCCCCTAAGCGCTATTTTCTTCATAACAATTTTTTCTATTTTCATTTTATTTTAGAGCACTGTGGGCCACAAAAAATTATCTTGGGGGTCGCATGCGGCCCATGGACCACCAGTTTGACCCCATATATCATGGTCAAGCGGAAGTAATCCCCGAGGCACAAGAATGGTTCAACATACACAAATTGATCAACGTGATATACCACATAAACAAAATAAAAGATAAAAACCATATGATCATATCAATTGATGCAGGAAAAGCACTCAACAGAATGCAACATTCATATGATCAAAATACTTAATAAAATGGGCACAGAAGGAAAGAACCTCAACATAATAAAGGTCATATATGACAAACCCTGAACTAATATCGTACTAAATGAAGTAAAACTGAAGCCTATTTTTCTAAAATCGGGAACAAGACAATGATGTTCCCTGTCACCACTGCTATTCAACATATATACTGGAAGTTTTAGCCAGAGCAATCAGGCAAGAAAAATAAGTAAAAGGCATCCAAATTGAGAGTGAAGAAGTTAAACTGTCACTTTTTGCAGATGGCATGATCTTTTATGTAGGAAATACTAAGGGCTCCACCAAAAAAGTATTACAAATGATAAATACAGTAAAATTACAGGATACAAAATCAATGTTGAAAAATACATTACATTTTTATATACCAACAATGAAACTTCAGAAAAAGAAATGAGAAAATAATACCTTTTGCGATTGTACAAGAAGAAAGCGGAGAAGGGGGAGGAAGAGGAGAAAGAAGGAGAAGGAGAAGAAGAAGGAGGAGAAGATGACAATGAAGAAGAAGAAAATACCTAGGAATAAACTGAACAAAGAATATGAAGAACTTATACATGGAAAAGCTGTAAGACATGATTAAAAGAAGTTGAAGATATAAGAAATGGAAAGATATTCTTTGTTCATGGATTGGAAGAATCAATAGAGTTAAAATGGCCATATTAACCAAAGCAATATACAGATTTAATGCAACCCCCATCAAAATTACACAGATATTCTTTCAAGAAATAATTTTTAAAATTATTAGATTCATATGAAACCACAAAAGAGCCGAAATTGCCAAAGTAATTCTACAAAACAAAAGAATAATGCTTGCAGCATCATTCTCCCTACTTCAGTTTATATTACAAAGTGTGAATAATCAAAACTTGGTATTGGCAATAAAAACTGACACAATGACCAATGTAACAGAATTGAAACCCCCAAAATAAACCTACAGATATGTGAACAAATAATTTTGAACAATGAAGTGAAAAATATACAATGGAGAAAAGAAAGCCTCTTCAGGAAATAGTGCTAGAAAAAAACTGAAAAACCACATACAAAAGAATGAATCTGTACTGTGAACTATAATCACATACCAAACTTTACTCAAAATAGATTAAAGACCTTCACATAAGACTTGAAACAATGAACTATATAGAAGAAAACATTGGAATCAGGGAGGATTTTATTAACCTTACCTCAAAGGCAAGGAAAATAAAAGCAAAACTAAATGAATGGGACTATATCAAACTAAAAAGCTTCTGCACAGCAAAAGAAACCATCAATAAAGCAGAGTCAACCAACCAAATGGAAGAAAATATTTGCAAACAATACCTCTGATAAGGGGATAATTTCTAAAATACATAAAGAATTCATACAATTCAATAACAACAAAAATAAAAATAATTCGATTTAAAAAATGGGCAGGCACTCCTCCCCAAGAAGACATAGAAATAGACAGCAGATATACTTTCAAAATGCTTAATTTTATATCTGTTAGACAAATGAAAATCAAAACCACAAGACATCACCTGACACTTGTTAGAATGGATATTATCAATGAGACAAGGAATAACGTGCTGGAGAGGTTGTGGAGAAAAAGGAACCCTCCCATACTGCTGATGGGAATGTAAATTGGGACACAACTATAGAAGACAGTATGGAGATTCCTCAAAAAATTAAGAATAGAGTTACCATATGACCCAGCAATCTCCCTTTTGCGTATCTACGCCTCCAAATTTGAAACTCTTAGTCCACAAAGATATATGTACACCAGTGTTGTTTATGGTGGTTAAGTCATGAAAACAGCCAAAGTGTCTTTTTTTTTTTTTATTAAATATTTTATTGTTAAATTTAATGGGGTGACATTGGTTGGTAACAATCAGACAGTTTCCCAATGGACATCTCCACATGACATCACCCATGC